>PVJI01001561.1:0-175523 GCA_004026765.1 Micronycteris hirsuta | reverse complement strand
TCTTTTCTGGTTGGATGTTTTTTTCTTTCTGCTGGTCCAGTCCGTTGATTTGAGTCCCAGTTTCCTTATCTCTATTGGTTCCCTGCAGATCTCTCCTCATTTGTTCAAGCAAGTTTGTTAATTTTTCGTCGAATTCTGAAAGCATCCTTATTACAAGGGATTTGAACTGTGCATCTGATAGGTTGGCTATCTCTTGGTCAGTTAGCTCTGGGGTTTTGATCTATCCCTTTCTTTGGGCCATTTTTCCCCCCTCGGTGCACCTGTTACTGTAAGGGGGGCGGAGACTTGGGGCTCCCCTGTGCAGGGAAGTTCCCGGTAGTTGTGCTGGGACCGTAGCCTCGGGGGGCGGGGCCTGAGCGCACAATGGCGCCTTCTCCGCTCTCCGTACCCACACCGCCTCCTGCAAGCACTTCGGGCCCCTCTGCGCTGGCTCTGGGGGTCGCTCCGGGGTCGGTGGACGGGCTGCCCAGCTCCAATCCCCCGAGAGTCTCCCCAGCGAACTTTCCTGTGAGGCCCGGCGTTCCTCCAGCCGCGGACTCCACCCCCTCACCTGTTCTCGATCTGCCGTTGAGTTGCGCCCCGCCTTCCCCCAGGTTCTCTCTGCACACGAATGCAGACCTGCTGAGTCCACCGGTCTCTCGGCCCCGCTGGGTCTGGATGAGCCGGGCGCAGAACGAGCTTCAGTCGGTCCCCGTCTGGGTGAGCTTCAGCCCCGCGGGGACCGCCCCTCCAACCGCGGACCTGCCGTCTGCTCACCTGCTCGCCGCGGAGTCGCCGAGTGCTCTCCCTTCGCTCTGCACCTTCTGGCTCACCAAATTTGATGAATGTATTTTCTTTAATTCTTTGGTTGTCGGACTTCCTCTCAATATGGTTTTCTGTCAGATCTGGCTGTTTTTGGATGTGTAGATTTCTGTTTTTTCCCCTTGTTTGGCTGTGCGAGGCGGTACGGTGCATTCACCTATGCCGCCATCTTAGGAAGTCCCATTTTCTTTTTAAATTTCCAAAAAAATGTATTTATTTATTTTTAGAGAGAGGAAAGGGGAAGTAGAAAGACAGGGAGAGAAACATCAGTGTGTGTTTGCCCCTCACACGCACCCAACTGAGGAACTGGCCTGCAACCCAGGCATATGTCCTGACTGGGAACCGAACCTGTGGCCCTTCAGGTTGTGGGATGATGCCCAACCCACTGAGACACACCAGTCAGGACAACTGTTCCTTTTCATGGTTAGTCAGGGCCTGAAGTTCTACCCCATGTGCAAGCTAACAAGTTAGCCTGCTGCAGTTTTACACACACGCACAACACAAAACCTGTGTCTCATAAAAATAGATAATTTATTATTCACAGCAGGAAGTAGGAGCCAGAGCAATTGACTCCCCATGGTCCAATTTGTATGAGGCTGGATGTTTGCTTCCTATGCAGTGGGTTGCACTATAGGAGAGGCACTTGAAATTAGGAGGCTGAGCTTTTATGAAGCTGCCGACACATCAGGCTGTCCTCTCCATAGATGGAGATTACCTGTTACTCTGGAATATAAACAATCTCCTGCTTGCGAGGTGGGAGAGGTATTTCTAGGTTTATTATTCTAAATTGACTCTGAATCTCTGCAGAGGGATACACTAGCTCTAATTTTCAAAACTTCTTTTGAAACATGTCCTTTTGCTCAGAAGGCCCGGACCACGCAGGAACATGAGATATCCACAGACACTTGTCTCCAACACGTTGCTCTATAGTATTGTGAATACACCGCAATTTATTCATCCATTCTTTGGTTAATATGCATTTTGGTAGTTTCCTATTTGGGGCTATTATGAATAAAGCTGCTATAAACATTCTTGGCCCTGGCTGGTGTAGCTCAGTGGATTGAGCACAGGCTAGGAAGCAAAGGGTTGCCGGTTCGATTCCCAATCAGGGCACATGCCTGGGTTGCGGACCAGGTTCCCAGTGGGGGCCACATGAGAAGCAACCACACATTGATGTTTCTCTCCCTCTCTTCCATTCTGTTTAAAACTAAATAAATAAAATCTTAAAATAAATAAATAAACATTCTTGTACATGTGTTTGGTTAATATTTGTACACGTTTCTGTTAGGTATATACCTAGAGATGGTATCACTGGGTAATAGGTGTATACAAATGCAGCTCTAGTAGATACTGCGTTTTCCAAAATGATTATTGTCTCCGTTACACTTCCATAAGCTGTGAATGAGACACCTTGTTTGTAGAATTCCTTAGGAACACTTGGTGTTATCAGAATTAATATTTTTTAGCCACCTGATTGATATGAAATAGTATTTTGTTGTCTTAATACAGAGCCCCCTGACTTAAGTATATTTTCATATGTTACTGGCTATTTGGGTTTCTTTTGTAAAAAAAGAATTACCTCATCCTTTGCTTGCTTTTCTATTGTCTTTTTCTTATTGTTTTGTAGGAGCTCTTTGTGTATTGTGGTTATTCATCCTTTATCAATTTTATGTGTTTTGAAGCTGATTATGTCTTTTGGGGTAAACAAGTTTGTATAATGGTCTAGACAGACAGGGCTCATAAAACCATCAAGCTTCTATTATGGCTAGGGTGAGTGAGCAACATTTCCTATTGCCCTAGGGGACATAGAATTAACCAGGAGAGAGAATTAAACCTGGAGGTACCCTGTAGCCAGTTTGAGCAATAACTCAGGAGCGTAGGGCATGGGTCAACACTTGAGGACCACACAGGACCTGGCACATCTCAGAAGATTCCTGTGTGAAGAAATGACCTCTAAAGACAGCCTATGCTCACCCTGTCCTCTCTAAGTCCCCAGAAATTAGACTCCAGCCTGGGGGATATGAGGCGTATGCAGAAAGCCTGTTTGAACTGAAATTATTTTTAAAAAGGTTTAATTTATGTACTATTAGGGAGAGAGGAAAGAGAGGCAGAGAAACATCTGTGTGTGAGAGATACATGGATTGGTTGCCTCTCACATGCCCCCAGCTGGGGACCTGGCCTGCAACCCAGGCATGTGCCCTGACCAGGAATGGAACCAGTGACCTTTCAGTTCACAGGCCGGCACTCAGTCCACTAAGCCACACTGGCCAGGGCTGAACTGAGATTATTAAGGAAATAGGGTTCGGTGGAGCAGATCCTAAAGGAACTGAGGTTTTCTTTTGTAGGAGAAAAACACTCCATGTTCATTATTTTACTGAATTTTTTTAAAAAATCCTCTTTGGCCCTATCCTTTGTATTTTGCAATAAAAATTTATATCCCTAGGCCTCATGTTTTCTCTTTCTAATGCTCACTAAATAAAATTTCAGAGCCCAGTCTTATAATTGTCTTCATAAGTAACTAGAGAAATCTGAGGAGGAAAAGAAATGCACCCCTCGGAGTGCTGTGGAGGGAGAGCTTATATTCTGCATCATATAGTTCACACCACCTCTCTTGGTGAGGTCTTCAGGCGAGCAGCTTTGTCTTGAGTTTCTGTATAAACACAAAGCCCTATGGGAATGCCAGCCCTGTTGGTGATTTCATCTCCATTAAGATAAGTCTGTCCTCGCCCAGCTGGTGTAGCTCAGTGGATTGAGCGCGGGCTGGGAGCCGGGGGGTCCCGGTTCGATTCCCGGTCGGGGGTCAGGGCACGTGCCTGGGTTGCGGGCCGGGCCCCCAGTGGGGGCCGTGTGGGAGGCAACCATACATTGCTCTTTCTCTCTCCCTTCTCCTCTCTCTGAAAATGAATAAAGTCTTTAAAAAAATATATATGATTAAAAAAAAAAAGATAAGTCTGTCCTTGAAATTGTTATTTTACCTACGGGGGCTCAGAAATTGCAGCCATGGCCTGCAAAAACCTTCCAATGACACATGTAATCCTGACTGGTAATGTGTCGTCCTGGAAATTATGTTGCAAATGACATCTCCGAAACTCTAAGCACTATAAATAAGGATACAGAGCTCAGCTTTGTCACTTTCGGGCAGCGTAACTGTGGGCAAGGTTTGTCTGTCACCTCAGAAGTGATAATTGCACTTGGGGTAGCGAACACACAGTACAATGTACAGATGATGTATTATAGAATTGTACTCCTGAAACCTATGTAATTTTATGAACCAATGTCACCCCAATAAATTCAATAAGAAAGAAGTGATCATCGCACATCCTTCCGCTTCCACGTGGCTGTAGGCAGTCTGATGATGCTGTAGATTCCCGAGCCAGCCCCCATTGGTCAGCTCCAGAGGTTGGCCCTAAATAGGCTTCTTGAGATGGTTCCCAGTCCCAACACCAGGGCACAGACATCTAAAGGCATATCCCCAGGGGAGGCGGCCTTCCTACTCACCTCCATGACCCAGGTGGTTGAGGTGGGGACATCAGAGCTGTCCTGCTCAGTCAGGCCCTGCTCTCCAATACCACTGAGACAACAGAGGACATAAGGACACTCAGACCAGCAACTCCCAGACTCAGGGTAAGGTGTGTGCGCCCACTCTTGTCTCTCTTACTTCTCTCTGTTCAACTCTTTCACTTCTGTCTTGTTCTGACACTCTCTGCCCCTCCATTTTTCTGTCTCTGAGTCCCCCAATTTCAATCTCTATCTCCTCACTTCCATTCTCTTTTTTTTAATATTTTACTTATTTTTAGAGAGAGGGGAAGGGAGGGAGAGAGGGAGAGAAACAGCAATGTATGGTTGCCTCTCACATGGCCCTCATGGGGACCTGGCCCGCAACCCAGGCATGTGCCCTGACGGAATCGAACCGGGACCCTCTGGTTCCCAGCCCGCGCTCAATCCACTGAGCTATATCAGCCAGGGCTCCATTCTCTTTTCACTTGTTTATTCTTTTCTTTTTTGGCATTTCTTTTTCTCTGCATCTCTGTCTCTCCCTTGATGTCTCTGTAAACTCTGACTTCTCTTTCCCTTGGTATGTCTCTCTCTCTCTGCCCGTCTTTGATTTCCCCAAGTCTCTCTCCCCACCCTCACAGGGCTTCTGCCTGAGGAAGTGGATAGGGCGATTCCCCCACCTCACTGTTCGGGTTGGACTCCCTGTTCTTCCCTGATTCTGTCCACCTCTGCAAACCATGTGGACAGGTTTATGGCAAATCCATAGACCACCGGGAAAGAGCCACCAGGCGGGGAGATCAAAGGGAAAAAATGGGGAAGAAAGACTGAGATCAAGACAGGGAGGGATCAGGCCAGGAGGAAGAAGACAGGAAGAACCTCGATGAGAGAAGCTGAAATCCTTTTTAAAAGTAGATGGGATTAAATTAGAGATGAGAGAGAGAGAGAGAGGATGCAAGAGTACAGGTTGGCATCTCTCTGCCTCTCTGTGGCCCCTCAGCTAGAAGTTAAGTGGGCAGATGGTCTGAGGAGGCCTGGCCTGGAAGCCTGCTGGCAGTCCAGCCCCAGTCCAGCTCACAACTCTACGATACCACCTGGCCTTCACTCTTGTTTGCTTCCATCTCACCTGGAAGTTCTCTCCTGGCCATACCTTAATTTCTTTTTATTGTTCGGTTGGCTGACTTTTAGAAAGGGGTGGGGGGGTGAAGAGACACATTGACTCGTTCCCCTTATTGATGCACTCTTTGGTTGATTCTCGTATGTGCCCTGACCAGGGATGGAACCTGCAGCCTTGGCGTATCGGGACACTCTAACCAACTGAGCCACCCAGCCAGGGCCATACCTGCAGTTTTGACCTCCACACAGTCTTCCTGTTTCCCTTACAGTCTCTATCCTTTCTCTTGTCTCCCTTTTCATTTATCTCTTGTATGTTTCTGCCTGCGTGTCTTTGAGTGTCTCCATTAGTGTCTCTATCTCCCTATGCGTCTGTCTCTCCAGTTCCTATTTCTCTTTCATCTGTTTCTGCCTCACTCCCACCTGCTCCCATTCTCTGCAGTCCCTGCCCGTGAAAACCACAAGGGGTCTGAGCCTGCAGCCCTTGTTTTGGGAAGTGAAGCGGGCCAACCATTTGGTCACAGGGCAGGGCCTGAGGACCCCAGCACCCCGGCCCCAACTAGGATCCAGTGACCCTGAGCACCTAGGGTTTGGGATTGCCTGAAGGGGCAGGAGAGGGAAGAGGGAGGGGACTGAAGTTGCAGAGGTCTAGAGGCTGAGGGCCAGAGAGCTGCCGCTCTAAGGGGCTGTGGGGGAGGAGTCCATCTGGAGCACACCAGAGAGATATGGTAGGGACTGGGCCTCAGAGGAGCCCGGGTTGGTCTATGAAGTAGTGTCTGTGGGAACCTCAGAGGGCCAGCCTGAAAGAAAGGGAGTGGAAGGGTCCCGGTTCGATTCCCAGTCAGGGCACATGCCTGGGTTGCAGGCCAGGTTCCCAGTGCGGGCCATGTGAGAGGCAACCATACATTGCTGTTTCTCTCCCTCTCTTTCTCCCTCCCTTCTCCTCTCTCTAAAAATAAATAAAATCTTAAAAAAATAAAAAAAGGGAGTGGAGCCTGAAGACACAAGGGTCTATGGGAATGACAGCAGCTTGGGTGGGAGGAACTTGAGGCCTCCTGGGAGTCTCAGAAGAGTTAATGGGACAGTTTGAAAGGATCAAGGTGGGGTCTGGAGAAGGCTGCCTGGAGCTGAGGAAGAGCGAGACCTAGGTATAGAGAAGAGGCGGGACCAAAAGAAGTGGCCCAGAAATACAAGAGCCGCAGCCCAAGACACCCTGGGTCGACTGGGACCTTGGTCCTACAAGGACCTGCATGTGGAGCTGAGAGTTCGAGGCTGGGGCCCTGCTGAGGCCCTGTAAGCCATGTGCGCGGTGCCCACTACCCACACCCAGCCCTCCCCAGCCAGGGTCTTCACTGGGATGGCTGGGCTCTGCAGTCCTGCTACCCCTGAGAACCACTGGGTCCCTGTTGAAGCCTTGGGAGGCCTGGGGACTTAGTATTTGCACCTCCAGGGAGTGGCTTCATATGAGGGCATTTCTACCTCTTTGTGACGGCTTGCACAAAAGGGATAGATTTTTATGTCTCCCATGAGGCTATCTGCACTGGAGCACTTGGACCTCAGTGGAGACAATGTTTGCCTCACCCATGGGAAGGTTTACATAGAAGAGATAGCATCTGGAGGCGTGTCCATCCAGAAAAAAATTTTCCTATAACCCCTCTGCCCCAAAATGAAAACTCATTTCTGGTTATTTTGTGGCTCCCCCTGAAAAACACTGACGACATGGCGTATGGCAGATCAGAAGTATTTCTGTGGTGCAGAAGAGGAAACTGACACGGGGCTCTTTGAGGAATCCGGGTCTCCCTGATCTTTCCTTCTTCCTAGGTCCTTGCTGAGGCCATATGGAGGGGGTTATCTTCACCAATGGTATCCAGAACCACAGTGTTTTGGATTCAGATTTCCCAGCCTTGGCAATGGGGACCTGGGAGGAGGGGGTCAGGGGTGCCATGTGCAAAACCACCCCCTCAACCCCAGCAATCCTTGCGTTCCCTCACTTCTTTCCAAGCCTATTCTTCTACGTACTTATGATTCATCACTTGGCCCCCACACATGCTTATTCATGCATCTATTAACATCTTGATTCATTCCCCCTCTTGGTCATTCATTCTATATTCACTAAGGTCCACTCTCTGTGGGACTCCAAATCTTAGGGCTTCTGAGTCCCTGTCTCTTGTCTTAAGGAGGGTATCCCCACAGGTAGCTTAATGAGTACATACAAAGGCATTTCAAAACCGGCTTTAAATACTCATCAGGGCGCCACAGGAAGGGGTTGGGTGAGAGCTTGTTACATGTGAGTGTGGGGCTGGGGTGCCCTGAAGGAAGGGGACCCATCCATCAGGGCAGCTGGGGTGCCCCACCCCCACCCTGGGACAGGGAACAAAGAAAGTAGAGGCCCTCTCTGGAGGGTCCCAGGGCCAACTGGGAGCCAGCCCTCCCTTCGAGGTAGATCATCGGGGAGGGGATCGAGGAGGAGCTCCCACGATGGTGGTGACAGGTGGTTACTTCCTCAGTGGTACTGCTGATAGCTGGGATAGCCTGAGGCTGGGGTACCCTCCTTAGGGGGCAGCTGGCTGGGGTCCTCCAGGAACGGGGGCGCTGGAGAAGGGAGAATCAAATAAAGGTGAGCAGAGAAGGCTAGGCAGGGCATTTTCCACCTCTTCCTGACCCGCTTCACCAGATACTCACCGTTGCGGAACTGCTGGGCGGTGTAGCGAGTGAGGAGGATACCAACACCCTCAATGAGGGCCAATAGGATGCCCCCCATCATTGCCGAGCCCATCATGGCTAGCGGGCCACCTGGAGGAGCAAGGAGGCAGGAAGAGAGAGGTGAGGGCTGGCAAAACAGCGTGGAAGGGGTTGGGGCCAGGGCTGGGGACACTCACTGCGAGCAGCCAGCACAGCCCCGGTCAATGCTCCGCTGGTGATGGAGTTCCAGGGATCCTCCTTGCCCCGCAGCCGCACCAGGCCACAGTCAATGGTGGAGAACAGGCCCCCCCACACTGCAAAACTACCTGTAGGGGGACAGAGGCCTATTAGTGTTCCTGGGGAATCCCAAGAATCTACTGCTCAGGGATTGTGGACTTCCAAGGCCTAATGCTCTGGCAAAGAAAGGGGAGAAAAACTCAGATGCAAAAACAGATAGCAGACTTCTGGGGGATATTCCCATCTGTCCCTGCTGTAGCTACCTACTTCTTCAAGATGTCTCTAATTGCAATCAACACTACCTTCCTCATAGGGAGGTAAAGAGTTTACAAGCACATTTACCTTCTATATGGCTTCTTGGTAAAAATTTGTTTGTAATTTTTAGGAAGAGGGGAAGGGAGAGAGAAAGAGAGGGAGAGAAACATCAATCAGTTGCCTCTCATACACGCTCTGTCCAGGACCAAACCCACAACCCAGGAATGTGCCCTGACCAGGAATCGAACCTGCGACTCTTCACTTTGCAGGATGACCCCCGACCAACTGAACCATATCGACCAGGGCTCTATTGGCTTTTAACCAAGTAACTTTTACCTTCATAAACCACCACATAGAGTTGGCATTCTGATCTTGATTTCAGAGAGAAGGAAAAAGGTTAGGAAAGCCAATTAACAATATGATAGTTAAAATGTTTACTGAGGCTTTATTGGGTCCCGGGACCTGATCTAGGTACTGCAGGTTATTTGGCTTCTGAAATTTTAAATAGTTAAATCATTAAAGCGCATAGCAGAGCAATGGGCACTTAGTAAATGCTATGTAAATTACATAAGTTACAAAATAGGGTGGTTACTGCTGTTGTCATCCCCATGTTACAGATGAGGTTCAGAGAGGTTAAGCCACTACCCCAAGGTCACACATCAGGGAAGAGCCAGGGTCTGGATTAAACTCCAGAACTTATCCATATTAACTTGTTGGAAAACGTCACCCCTCCCAGGAAGTCCCATGCGGAGTCGGGGCTTGAATGTGGACCTCCAACTTGCAGACTAGACCCAAAGCAACAACCACTGCCTACTTTGCCACCACACCTCCTATGTCTCCCCAAGCCTCTCACCTCCAATCTGAGGGGCTCGGATCCTCACTGCGTTGACACTACCTCTCAATCGGTGCCGAATTCCCTGGGGAAAGTGAGGAGTAGGACAGTCAGAGCAGGGCTGAGGTCAGACAGGGTTTTTAGCTTTTCAGAGAGGGAAGGGGGTAGGAATCCTGTTAGGGGTATTTAGGGGTAAAGATGTGAAGAAGCAGCCAAGAATGAAGGGGCTGGAGAGCACCCCAACACAAGTATTCTCAAAGCTGGGTTGAGATGTTCTCATCCATTTATCCGTCCTTCCATTCATTCAATGATTACTGAGCACCTATGTGCCAGGCACCATGCTGTATGCAGGCATAGAGCAGTGGGAGATGTAGACTGGCCCCTGCTCTCTCACAGCTCACATTATAGTGGGACAGAGAGATACTGAGGAAGGGTACAGATAAGCAAGACAGCTTCAGACAGCAATATGCACCCCAGAGGAAACAGAATAGAGGTATGATAGCGGCAGAGAGGTAAGAAAAGACCTCTTTAAGGAGGGGGCATATGTGCTGAGATCTTGAGAATGAAAGGGAGAAACGTGGGTAAAGATCCAGGAAAGAGAGTTATAGGAGTTGAGTGAAGGGATAAGTAGAGATACATAAACTGCAGACCCCTTGGCAAATGGATGGTATTCAAAGTTTGGCATTTGATGAGATCTCCGGGGCGGTGGCGGGTGGGGGGAGGTGTCAGAGAAAGAGACAGAATTGATCATGTTAAATTAAAAACATTTTCTTAACTATAAGGCTGTCCAGTTAAACTCCTGTCACTTCCCCTCTATCCAGGTTTCCGACCCAGAATCTGCCTGTAGGTAAAATCCGTCTGGCTCTGCACACACATATAGAATTTGGTGATCTGGACAAAAAAAGGGGTCTGTAATAAAATCTAAGTGACACCCTTTCCTGTACCTTTTTAAGATTGACACAGTGCCCTAAGAGTGCCCTTCTACCCTTTACAGAAGGGTAAATTAAGTCTCCATTAAACCCAGAGATTATAAAACTGCTCTTAGAATTCTATCTGAGAAAAAAGAAATCTCACTGAAAGTAACCACACAGAGTGACCTGATCACCCATAAATTCCTAACTGGAGGTCATGGTGAGTAGTCACTCCTCAGGCCTATAACTTCCCCAGTGAAAGGTTGTCTTTGCCTTAAGCAAGCCCTGTTCATTGCTTTTGTGCATCTAGGTCAGCACGCCTTTGAAAGCTTCAGAAGTGTAATCACTCTCAAGACAGCGCATAATCTTAACCATCCTGTAGTCCAATCAGAGAGACTTCCCTGCTCTGCTTTCTCCCACTTCACATAAATCTTCCTTATGTTCACTCCTTAATTCCAAATGTATAAAACTGCAAACTGTCATTCTGGGAAGCATTTTTCTCAGTCTGTTGAGATATTGCTTCCAGGCAGGTCCTCTATTTGGCTCAAATAAACTCTAATGAACTTTTATAAAATTTTTCTACAAGTTTGGAAGTGTTTACATCGACAGAGATGACCGTTTTCGCAGCACAGCATTTCCACAGAGGAGCTCCAGTTGGGTTTGGGGTGAGGTACAGGGCTGTGTTTTCAGTTCCCTCAAACCCCATATCCTGGTGTCAGGCTTGGCACATAGAAGGCAAGCTGGCACCAGAATGATTAAGTGCATGTAACTGGCAGCTCCAAGCAGTTTTCAGAGCAGTAACCCATGCTGGCAGGGCAGGACCCCAGCACCACACCCAGGAAAAGCCGGGACTCACAACAGGGGCATTGCGGAAACCCTTGATGGCCTGGAAGACTCCGCCACCGATGACACCCATAGTGAAGGCTCCACCACAATCATCCACAATACGCCAGGGGCTGCAAGTGTAAAGGGGAGGATGGAATTAATATGAACCCTCCCCCTGTGCCTTGCCACCAGGACTCTTTCCAATTGGAAGAAACCAAGTCACCCGCATGGGAAGTAGCATTTCAGATTATGAGATTCTTTTCCCCCTCATTTATGCAAGAGAGCAAAGAGGGAAAAAATATTCTTCTTTGCCCTCTCTGTCCCTCCCCTTTGCAACTAAACACAGAATCAGCCAACCGCTTTACTACTATCAAAGATTAAATGAACTGATACGCAAAAAGAGTTGGCACGTTCAAATAATCACTACACAGTGTTAACTGGCTAGTACTGTTATTGAAGCAGGGAGAGTCGCACCCAGTCAGACAATGAGCACGTCCAACTAAGCCCCGCCCTCTTTCCTCACTTTTAACCTCGCACCACTAGGAAAAACCGAGAGCGGAACAAGGGGAAGATCCAGCACCTCCTGGCTCACAATAGGCTCATTCAGGCCCCGCCCCCATTCACTAAAGCAACCTGGGTAAAACCAAGCGTGGTAACCCTGGGGATTTCCGTTTAACGCCGCGCCACCCCTGGGTGAGAATGGATTCGACCAGCGTCTCTTTTCTTTAACCGGAGACGGGCTGGGAGACACGAAGTCAAGGGAAACGTGGAGTGGTTCGTCCTACACTGCACCTTCTCCAGGCGCATGGTTGTGGCCTCTCTTAACGGAGCCCAAGTGGGAGGGACCAAGTGGAGAGGAGCGGAAAGACACAACTAAGCGTCTCCGGAGTCGGGGCCATGGGGCTGTGGAGCCACTGCCTCTCCCGCCCGCCTCCCACAGCTGGCCGTGGTGCCGCAGGGACAGTCCCGAGGCCTGTGCCCATCGCCGTACCAGGGCTCCCGAGCGTACTCCTCCATGGCGCCGGCGTCTGCCTAAGCCCCGGCTGGGCCACGCCCCACCGTGAACGCGCACAGACTGTCGAGCTTCCACCTATCCCACAGCCAAGATTAGGTGGCTGCGTCCTACGTCTGGCTTACAGTGCACTCTCATTGGCTACTCTGGATACGTCATCTATTTTCGCCGCCTGAGCGTCGCCCAGTTATTTCAAGTCTTGGGGTGAGGTGAACTGTTACTGTGCTGTGGAGGGAAATTGTGTAGTCCTGGTGATTTTAGCGGTGACGACAGCGAGGCGGCCAGTCTGACAGCTTCTACTATCCGCGTGACTATTGGTAATGTCGAGGAGGGGAGTGCATTTATTGGAACTGGAGTAGGTGCTACACTGTGAACCCCCATTGTAGCTCTTTGGTTCCTCCCACCTGGCCATCTTTGAAGGACGCTGGGTGAGCCCATTTCTAGGGCGTGGGGGAGCCCCGTTTCAACCCTTCAGTGGTGGGTGGAGCCAGGCCTTGAAGAGGAACTGGGTTCTGGAGCGCCTGTCCTGGAAAGGAGGGTTGGTGAGAGTTTTGGTGATGTTGCCACCTATTTTTTCCCCACCTTTTAGCGTAGCTTTCGTTTGCCCAGCTACTGGTGCAAGTGTGGGAGGTGGGGGGGTCCATATTAGCACATGCCGGGGGCGGGGGAGGTGCTTGGTTACAGGATCCAGAGTCAGATTGTCATCTGAGCTGGTTTTCAGTCTGTCCATCCGTCCCTAGGTCTGTCTGCTACTCGCTATGCCGCTGCCAGTTGCGCTGCAGACTCGCTTGGCCAAGAGAGGCATCCTCAAACACCTGGAGCCTGGTGAGAGAGCTAGAGCAGATGGGCCTACCACGTGCCAGGCTTGACTGGCACTTTGTTGATACTGCCACTTGATAGGGAGCATGGGCCTATCGTGCAGCAAGCAGTGGAGTGGCAGGCATATGGATTTGACACCCATTCCTACTGGGTGCCAAGCACGGGTTGGGGGCGGGGCCCCGGAGGAGATAGACATTTCATCCTCAATATTGACAGCTGATACCTATTTGGGCCTACTGTGTGTGGGATTCAGTCCATCCATCCATAGAAGTGATTACAGACTAAGAGTAAGGATAGCTGTCATCTGTGGCATTCTCCTGTGGGCTTAGGACAGTGGCAGGATGCTGATACTGATTTTTTTTTAATTTTGTATTTTATTTTAGAGAAAGGGTAAGGGAGGGAGAAAAACATCCATGTGAGGGAGGAACATCAATTGGTTGCCTTCTGCCTTCTGAAGGTGCCCCAACAGGGGCAGAGCACTGAGCCTGCAGCCTAGGCATGTGCCCTGACTGGGCATCCAACAGGCAATCTTTTGGTTTGAAGGACGATTCCCAACCAACTGAACCACACTGGCTAGGGCTGATACTGTGTTCTTTATCATACTGATAGATAACATTTTTCAGACCTATTGTGTCAGGCACCGTGCTGGTGATGTTCAGCATATCAGTTGCTGACATGTATTTTCATTGTGCTAAGTACCTGGATATACATGATGGTTAACAATATAAAAAATGATAGGATCTATCATTTAGGCCCATTGTGCTGGCTGCTGCTGCTATTTACACCTTATTGTCATAAGGCATCTATTTTGTGCTACAGTGTGCCAAATACTAGAAAATGCATGTTATTTTCATCTTATTGATAAGCGATATTTATTATAAGCCTAATGGGTACCAGGCATTCATCATGTGGTTAATAATACTGATAGTGGTTATGGATATTTATGTTAAGCCTCTTAAGTGCCAGACCCTGTGCACATAATTTTTTTTCTGAAGGTATATCTCTAATAATAGTAGTGATGATTATAGCTGACATCTCTTTTGGGCCTACAGATGTGACAGGCACTATGCTGTTGTTGACATACACATTTCATTGTTATATCCACGGCTGAAATCCATGATAGGCCTACTGAGGGCCTGGTACTGAGCTGACAGTATACAGCTTTTATTATATTGATATCAGCTGACAACTGTATGCATCAGGCCTCAGGAACTAAATAGATTCAGAGCAGTGTTTGGATAAATATCTTGCTATCCAGATTCTTGCTACACAAAATACAGGAGTCAGAAATCCCCTATTTACCAAGCTTGGGAGCTGAATGGATTTGGATATTTTCAGATAGACCTCTTTCTGTTTAAACTCATTTTATCCAAATAGATTTTTGTACCATGCTGTTACATACTCCCTAAATTCAGGAACTGAATGACTATGGATAAATCTCTATCTAAACTCTCAAACCAGATAGGCTTGGGTAATAATAGTATGTCTTAACTGAACCCAGAACAGGACGGATTTAGGTACATGTTTTTTTAACTTCACTATTTAGATGCTAGGACTTAGAATGTGAGTATTATGTGCCATGGCTTGTGAGACCTGGCACACTCGTGTGTCCGTGTGAATGTGAGCATCTCTCCAGGCCCAAAGTGTAGGACGAGAGTCCCCTGTCCTTACTTCTCTCCTCTGCCTATCCTGGCAGAACCGGAGGAAGAGATCATTGCTGAGGACTACGATGATGATCCTGTAGACTATGAGGCCACCCGGTTAGAGGGCCTGCCACCAAGCTGGTACAAGGTGTTTGACCCTTCCTGGTAAGCCTGGGGACCTTGGGGCCGGGGGAAGCTGACTTCTGATTTTACTCTTCCTGTGCTGTCCCTGGCATTGGGGAAATGGGATACGGGGTCCTCCCTGGGGGGTCCTGATACGGGTAGGTATAGGCAGAGATTGGGGAGCAGTTGAGGCTACAAGGAGAGGACATCTGTGCTGATCCTGCTTCTCTTCCTCCCCCTGCCTTGTAGCGGTCTCCCTTACTACTGGAATGTGGAAACCGACCTCGTGTCCTGGCTCTCCCCACATGACTCCAACTCCATCGTTACCAAATCTGTCAAGAAGCCCAGGAGCAGTAATGTAGGTGAGTAAGGCAGGTCCAAGGGTGCCACAAGCGCTTGCAAGTTCTCGGAAAGGGCTCCATAAAGTGGGTCCCAGAAAAGGGCCCCATGGTCCAGTGGGTCCAGGAGGGGCAGGCGAGACAGGCGGATCCAGCCCCAGGCAAGAGAGGCTGTCAGGGGCAAAGGCTATTGGGTCCTGAGGTAGGAGGAGGAAGGTCACTTCATAGCTTTCATGCCCCCAGATGCTGAGGAGAAGTTGGACCGGAGCCACGAGAAGCCAGACCGGAGCCACGAGAAGCCAGACCGGAGCCACGAGAAGCCAGACCGGAGCCACGAGAAGCCAGACCGGAGCCACGAGAAGGCAGACAGAGACCGAGAGCGTGGTTATGACAAGGTGGACAGAGAGAGAGAGCGGGACAGGGACCGGGACCGTGGGTATGACAAGGTGGAGAGAGAAGAGAGCAAAGAACGGCGCCACCATCGCCGGGAGGAGCTAGCCCCCTACCCCAAGAGCAAGAAGGGTAAGCTGAGCAGGGCCACGACTGGGGTAAGGCAGCAAGGCACCAGTGGGGGACAATGTAGAGAAACCCTCACTTCCCTTCATGTAATTGTCTGAATCTGGGGCCTGGGAGAAGGTGCTGCAGCCATGGCACCTGTGGGCTCCATTTCTTGTGACGGGGGAAGCTCAGTGATCAGGGCCTCGTGTGCCTCCATTGTCGACCCTGCTCTGCCACCTCCTTCCACAGTTGCAAGCCGGAAGGATGAAGAATTAGACCCTATGGACCCCAGCTCTTACTCGGACGCACCCAGGTAAGTGACACGCCCCTATGAGCCCTTCTCTTTCCTGGACTCCCTGCACTGGTGACCATTCCTTTCTGCCTCAGTGTCTCCTTCACTAACTCATCAGTTACATGTGTGTGTGTAAGGGGGGGTTACTACATCCCACCCCCTGACCCTCTGTCATCCCCAGGGGCACATGGTCAACAGGCCTCCCCAAGCGGAACGAGGCTAAGACAGGTGCAGACACGACAGCCGCTGGGCCCCTCTTCCAGCAGCGCCCCTACCCATCCCCAGGGGCTGTGCTCCGCGCCAACGCCGAGGCCTCCCGGACCAAGCAGCAGGACTGAACCCCAGCGGGTCTTTAATAAAAGCTCTTCGGTGGGTCACGCCCACCCGACCAGAACGCTTTCTTCTTTTGTATTTTTGAGGCTTTCCAACCCAAGGCGGCAAGATGCAAAACAGTTTTATTTGCAAAAACTCATCTAAGAAATATAGGGACATGAGCGCAGCAGGCTGGAGGCTGACGCGGATCCTGTCTGGGCCTCCTTACCAGAGAGTTCACTCATGTCAGCCCTGTAGGGGATGGGGGTGGTAGGGACAGGGCTTCAGTGTCTGCCTCCCCCCACCCCTAATACTGATCAGAGTTTGGTCCTGGCTGGGCCAGGGCAAGAAGGGAGAACGAGGCCAGGCCAGCGTCTTCAATCCCAGCGGCTACGAACCCTTCACCTTGGTGAGCAACCTGTGGCGGACACGGGGAGGAAAGAAAAACACAGAAAGCTGGGGTGGGCTGGCAAGGCAGGCATCCTGAGCAAGCGAGGGCATTGGCAGTGAGGCTGGTAACCCTAGGGTTAGTAATAGAGCCCACCTGTAGAGAGCAGGTCCCCTGGGTCAGAAAGCTACACATGGACTAAATAAATACAACATCTTTATTTGGCATTAGGTATCCTGACATTTGTTCATTACAGTTCCTTAGAAAACAGACAAAAAAAAATTGGAACAAGTTAATCAAAAATAAAGATCAAATGGCCCTATTTACACATAGCAAAGACAGCCCAGGCATCTCCCATGCACGCGCGCACACACACCCCCCTCCCCAGGAGACAGTTAAGGGGTTAATAAGCTTTGAGGAGTGCATGGGGCAGGTTCCATATTTCAGCAACGTTAAGACACCCGCCCCCCACCCCCGCCATGAAGTAAGGAAGTAAGGGTGCCTCATTCAGCCAGTGGGGTAGCGAGAGTGGTTGGCAGCTTTATTTTTTCTCTCAGGATGTCTCAGAAAATAACCCTGCATCTGGCAACTGACAGTGTCTTAGATTCAGCTACTTTAAGGACCTCCCTCCCTGTTCTTTCCCATACCCTGGATCATCAATTAATTACCTGATTACACAATTCCTGAAACCACTAAAAACCAAATAGTCCCTTGATTTTGAACCAGGCTAATGTAAAAATCTCAGCTCTTGCCTCTTCCTCTCCCTGGGTGCTCACAAGAGGCCCATTTACAGGGGGCTCGGTGTCAGGGAAGCTGCCTGAAGGCCACAGAGAGACCGCTGCTAACATGGTCCAGTGTGGTGGTGAGGGAGAGGCCTAGAGCTGCAGGAAATGGAACCCCACAGGTTAGGCATCAGGCATTATGAAAGAGCTGTAGGATTTTTGCCCAATTTGTCCCTACAAAGGTGGAGGGATTGCTGGGAGTGACTCTCAGGCATGAGACAGGACACCTCCGACTGAGAGAGGAGGAAGGGGGCAGGACAGACAAAAGGCCTTAAATGACAATGCCCCAACCTGGTCCTCAAGATGGTTACACTGAGGCAGAGGAGGTGGTTCTAAAAAGCCCTCCAGGGGAGGTGGGGGTCAGCGGACAAGGAAGGTTTCCTGTAACACCTGCCCAGCCCCACGCCCCTGCGTACGTCTCATCGACCTGGGAGAAAAGGCTTCCAACCCCAGAGGAGCCAGGTCCCGGTGGCACCTTGGGTCCTGCAGATGCCCAGCACCCTCCACCCAGTCCCCCTCCCTGTCTCCCCACGCTGCTGCCAGCCCTCACTTCACCAGCACTGACTTTGGCAGAAAGGGCTCCGTGCTGAGGTCTCCACGGTGGGAAGGTAGCTGCGGTGGCGGAGGCTGCCCAGGAGGCTGCTGGTGAGTGCAGGGCCCGGAGGCAGAGGTGGAAGTGGAAGCTATGGCTTTGGCTGCACCTCGGGGAAGGCTGTAGAGGTAGACGGCGCCAATGACCAGCCCAGCGCCAAGGGCAAACAGTGGGTCCACGTGGAAGCCAAAGAGGCGGATGGAGGCAACAGTGGACAGCACAATGGACAGGGAGGTGGCAAAGCCCTTAAGGATGTTGTCAGCGTATTTGACAACGACAGCCACCAGTAGACCGCCAAAGGCCTGGTTGAGCACCACGCCCCAGACAGCAGGCGTGTACCCAAAAAAGAAGCCACGGTGGGCCACTGCGGCGCCCTCAGCCCACCAGAGTCCCACCAGGCCCAGTGTTGTGCCGAAGAGGCCCAGTTGCAGGTTGCGCAGCCACACGGAGCCTGAGCTGCCTTTGAGGATCTTCTCAAAGTAGACACCTGCGAAGCCCGAGGAGAGACAGGAGGCCACAACAGCTGCTAGGCCCACCCCAGGGTTCTGATCCAGCAGCCGTGGGTCCCCACCACCAGCTTGCTGTGCCTGGACAAGGGCGACACCCGTGAAGAGGAGCAGCAGGGAGGCCCATTGTAGCCGGGAAAGGCTGCGGTTCAGCATGAGCACGGAGAACAGGGCCGTGGTCAGGATCTTCAGCTGGTATGTCACCTGCAAGTGGATATGGAAGGGGCTGAGGGCTGCGGCTGCCGCCCAACACATGCACGTGGGGCACAGTGCCCACTGTGGGCCCCCAGGCACAATGGGGGGACAGGGTAGGGTAGATGTAGATGACAATAAAAACAGCAAAAATCTCTAGCCACTGACCATTGACAGAAGTAGCTAAACTGCTCTGAGGTACTTCCCAGATGGCACACAGGAGGTTGACTGTGCAAGGAAATCCTGGACCACACTCAAGCCTAATCCCAACCGCATTTCCTGGCTGTGTGATGAGGGAGAAAGCACTTGCCATGTCTGAGCCCTGACATCGTCTGCTGTAAAATGCGGCTGGGGTGTGGCAAAGACCTCACACAGTAGGTAATGAATGAATGGTAAACATGATGAGGGAGGTCTTGATCAACACCTGTTGACATAAATGAGTCAGTCACACAGTATCAGCAAACAACGTGCTGGGTATGGGTCTAAGCACGTCATGTGAGTTCTTTTCGTTTAATCCTCATGGGTGAAGTGCACACTACTTTAATGTCTTATTTAAAGATGAGAAAACTAAGGAACAGGGAGGTTAAGTGACTTGCCCAATACCACACATCACACAGCTGGAAAACAGCAGAGCTGGGATTTGAACCCAGATAGCGTGGCCCCAGAATTCAGGCTCTTGAACCAATTCATAAGGCTGCCTGCAAATGGCCTAAAGCTCATCTATTGCCAACCAAGGGCTCTTCCCGGGTGTTATATCTTTTAATCATCTCAGCATCCCAGTGAATAGCTATTACCATTTCCATTCCCATTTCTCACAGATGAGGAAACGGAGGTCAAGGAAGTTCCAAGGATATTCCAAAGGTGATAAAGCTCCTGTTCTCTGCAGGCCCACCTCCCACCCCAGCCAGTTCCTCCGGGGCCACGCTGGGCTTGGGGCTCACCTGGAAAGTGGCAGCTGGCAGGTTGGAGATGGCAACATACTGGAGGTTATTCTGCAAGGTGTAGATGAGAGAGGGCACTGCAAGCTTGAATGTGTCCACATATTGCACCAGGACAGCCTCGTGGAGGAAAAGGACCAGGTGCTTCACGTTACCTTGGTGGGTGGAGGAGAGCCCTTTTTAGCGCTGACTACCAAAGACAGGGATCCTCTGAGGGCTGGGGCTGGGCCTGGGCCTGGGCCTGCGTCTCCCCACCACACTCAGACTCCCTGAGGGCTGGGATATAGTCTGCACTCTCAATTTCCCTACAGTATAAGCACATCTCCAGTAGGCGGTAGGCTTTTGGGATACTCAGCCTAATAAACACGGAGGTCCATTAACACTGGACTTACTGAGCCTGAGTGTCACAGGTCACATCTCACTCATCTTAGAGCCTACTGGCACAGAGCCCCATTCGGGGCAAGCACTCAATACACATTTGCACAATCAGTATTAACTAGACCCTTGTGAAGCAGAAGCCCAAACAGTGTAGGCAGAAGGCTGTACACCCAACAGGGGAAGTTTTAGGCTCCACTTGTAGACTTAACCTAGCTCCTTACTGGCCTACGAGCTGCCCCAAGGGCTGTCTCCCACTTGGCTGAATCTTTCTCAGTCCTACACACACCGAGCAGTTGCCCCTGCCACTTGGAAATACACAGGCTGTCTATTAACCCTGTGGAGGTCTCAGCTGATATGAAATATACAAACTCTTAAATGTTGTTACATATATTGGGTGCATAGGTTCAAGGTCATGACTAGCTGCACATTTGTACGTGACTAATAGTATAAACCATAATGTTTAAGCCGTCAGTTTGGTTATAGCATGTGTTGGGTTCTATGCATCCGACACGAGTTGCTTATTAAAATACTGTTGCAAGTGTTTTGAAAAGCATTTTTGCCTTCAGTGTAGCAAATTTGTTTGCGATGACTGTTACAACCATTTTGCAAAACCAACTATTGAATATTCTGATTAATTAATGTTAAAGACAGTTTTTGGTTGTATTTTTTAGTGATATCCATGTTTCAATTATTTGAAAAGCAAAAATGTTATTCTTTATGTTTCTATGTTTAATAATTTCTAGATTGTAACTGAAAAGAAAAAAATCATGTATTTTGTTATATAAATATAATAAATGCACATTTGCAGTGTTTAAAATTTTTTTTTCCACATATTTACCACATATTAGACTGTATCTCTTGGATACACGCGACCTACACTGTAATTTTTCTGACCGTGACCTCTGCAGGGTTAAGCAGGAAGTCTGGTTGGGACCTGCTCCAATCAATAAATGAAAACACTTTCCTATAAGGCCTTTGCAAAGCCTACTTTTTTTGCAGTTTGGTGTCGCTCCTCAGGGAAAACCAACCACTGCATAAGAGTATCGCAGGAACTGTTGCTACTTGGTCACAAACCCTGTCCTTGACTTTCATGGCATTAATCCCAGGAGTAATTATCAATATCTTACCCCTTACCCAAATCTCCTAGGCCCAGGTGTTTGAGTGTTCAAAATTTTCTAGGTGTTAGGAAGGTAACACCTGGAAAATATACACCATGTACACATATATACACCATGTTATGTTGTATGAAAGATATATATTTCATATAACATACCCCACATATATGGGCTTCCCTAAAAATGAGAAAAATAAAAAACACATATATAAATAGCCCCACATTGGGTTAGGCCAAGTTTTACTATCAAACAAATGCAGGAAAAAGAAAAATGGTGTGGGGGGGCATTGTAGATAAGCACTGAAAGCCTGTGATTAAGTCTGCAGCTATTTGTTTCTACCCATCTAAAATTATCAGCCCTCTGAGGGCAAGATGCAAGTCTGCACTGCTAACACGTCCACCCCCACAGCCAAAGCAGGGCCTGCCATGCAGTGTTCACTAGGAAGTCTCTCAGAATCAATCAGGAACAGAGCAGGTAGGTCCCTAAACTGCTGCCTCACAGGGCCCTGGAGCTAATGATTGGGTACGAATGTCTAGTTCAATGTAAGTGCTGAGGGCAGAGCCACATGCAAGCCCTTTACAGAGAAAAGAGTGGGTAACATTTTAAAGGCCTTCAGGGAGGCGTTTAAACCAGTAGATGAACCCAACTATGAGAAATACAGAGGACAGAACATGTTAAATGATACCATAGGGAGGCAGTCAGCAAAACCCAGGTTACCCAAAGTCTACAAGACAAATGACCTGATTTCTTCAACAAATTAACTACAGGGAAAGAGAAAAATTGGAGGGAAACCCAGAGGTTAACAAACCCAGAAGACATTAACCAATTACGAAACACTGATCTTGATATAAATTTGATCCAAACATTCATAGATACAAAGAACAGACTGACAGCTGTCAGAGGGGACGGGGCGGGGGGTGGGGGTGCTGGGTGAAAAAGATGAAGTGATTAAGCAAAAATAAACAAGCAAACAAACCCTCCTAGAGAGACAACCGTGCGGTGATGACCAGAGGGAATGGGGGTGGGGGAGTTAGTAGAGGGGAAAGGGGGGATAAATGGTGACGGTAAGAGACTTGATTTGGGGTGGTGAACACACAATATAATATACAGGTGATGTAATAGAGAATTGTACCCCTGAAACCTATAGAATTTTATTAACCGATGTCACCCCAAGAAATTCAATAAAAAAACTTGATTGAAACAAAATTTTTTTATTTTCAAAAATTTTTTTCAAAATATTTTATTTTTTAAATTTAATTTTAGAGAGAGAAAGAGAGGGAAACCTGTGAGAGGAACATCAGTTGGTTTCCTCTCATGTGTCCCCAACTGGGGACCTGGCCTGCAAGCCAGGCACATGCCCTGACAGGGAATCGAACCAGTGACCTTTTGGTTTGCAAGCCGGTGCTCAATTCACTGAGCCACACCAGCCAGGGCTGATTCAAATAAAATTTTAAAAATGTTGATGACACTTGAGAAATCACTAGGATATTTGGACATTGACTAGATATTCGCTGATTTTATTAACTTTTAAATATATATTCAAGATAATAAGGGGGGTTAACTTCAAAATACTTCACGCGGAACATATGGCAGGCCCCCAAATAACATTTTGTTCAGTGTTACTGTGTAATAACTGTTGATGAGATGCCTAGGAACTTAACTCATTTGTATCAACTCACCTATAGTAAAATTGGTTTCATTATACATTGTTTCATTTCAAGTTCTTGAACCTAGTGACATTAAGTGAGGACTTACTGTATTTCAACATACTAAGGCCGGGGGGGAAGTAGGCAGACACATAGATTGGCAGTGAGTAGATAATCAGTGACGCTGTCTAATGGCAGAGTGGCCATGAGTTGACAACTGTTGAATCTGGGTGATGGGTACATGGAGATTTTAGTATTTTATCATTCTTTCTGATTCAGGGTTTGAAATTTTCCACAATAAAAACTTAAAGAGAAATAAATCATCATGTAAGGGTCACCTGCTACTTATGGGCACAGACTGTCTCACTCGTAAAGTCTCCTCAGGCCAGCTCCCTTGGGGTATAAAAGTGTGGGTGCAGCTACTCATAGCTGGAGGAACAAGGCAGCTTACCTGCACTTAAACATTTCCCAGGCAGTTTCACAGACACAGAAATACTTCCCCAGCAAACCCTCCATTTGGGTTTAGGTGTACAACACACACACACACACACACACACACACACACACGCAGAATCCTACCCATGAACTCCAGCCCCCTCCCTGTCTCATACCCCTCTTCTGTGCGAAGAGCAGCAGCAGGCAGGTGAGACCTTTGAGCACCTCGGCCATGACCACAGCAGTAGTGGCAAAGAAACGGTCCCCAGGCAGCGTGCGGGTGTAGCGGATGCTGAGGATGAGGGAGGCATTCTGGACCACCAGCACGGCCAGGGATATGTATTTGAGGCGCCGGTGAGCTGTGGGGAATGGAAGGAGCAAGGGGGAAGAAGGGGTCAGAAGTTGCTTGGGGCATAGCCAAACCACTACCCTCCTCTTTGCGTTTTCAACCAGGATCCTCTTAGCCAGCACTTCTTCCTCCTCCCTCTGCCTGCCCATCTTGACCCAATCAAGATCTGACTCCTCCTGCTTCCACTGCTTCAGTCACAGGAAGAAGAGACAGAAAGGTACAAGTGGGCAGGGCCCATACCTGGAATCCTTCCTGAAGTGTCAGGAAATGGCTGGGGCCAGCCCTGAACACCCACCTTCCCTGAGTGAAAAGCTACTGTACCCTAGAAAATACCAACCACATTCTCAACATTTATTGAGTGCTTACTGTGTGCCTATCACTGGGGTAAGGGAGTTACATGGATTACCTCAATGGACCCCAATATCAGTCTGATGGCCAAAGGAACTATACAGATTCCCATTTTATGGACGAGCAAATCGAAGATTTATATGAAATGTTGCTTCTATCTAAAGAGGGGTTGTTCCATGTAAAGAATGATACACCAATACAGGGAATGAGAAGACCACTGTATAAAGCATGCCAACCCCCCAAGAAACAGGCTTTCTTCCACCTAAGAAAGTATTTCATTCCCTTACACTCAGAATGATCTCTTCAATCCCTCCCTCGTATGAGGACTGATTCCTTCTGACCTCAGATTATCTAAAAAATAAATGATTCTCACACTGTCCCAAGGGTTGAACCCCAAGAATGGTCTGGTTCCTTCAATGATATAAGGCAATATCTCCCTATACTCCACATGGTCCAGTCCTCCAACTGCCGCATCCCTCTACCTCCAACCCAAGAGTTATTCCTTGCTTTATTCACACTATGAACAATCCCGACTATAAGGAAGGGCCCAGCACCCTCAGAACATTCTTTCTCTGTCATACAAGGAAGGACCCCCGCACTACAACATATAATAAACTTTATCTCCATTAGGAAGGGACTCCCCCAGCACGGTGTACCCCACGGATAATGAAGGACAACCCTATCCTCATAAGTCACTTAAGGAAGGACCTACCTGCCCCACCTTATACTCACAATAGCCCGTCTGTTTATAAGGAAGAAACCACCACCACCCTCAGGAATAGCCTCTCCCTTCAATAAGGAAGAACTCTGCCACCCTCAGAACGGCCTCTTCCTTCTGTAAGGAGAAACTCTCCCACCCTCGGAATGGTCTCTCGCTTCCATAAGGATGGACCCCACACACCCTAAGAATGGTCTTAGTGGTCTTAGCCTCCCCAGGAGGAAACATCCCTCTAGATTCGAAATAGTGTCTACTTTCCGTGTGCGGAAGGGAACCCCCATCATCCTCAAAATTGGTCTCTACCCCTTCCCACACATTCACAATAGTCTGTTCCGTCTTTCCTCCCCCACCCACCCTCACCCCTGCTACACACACATAGGTCGGTCCATACGGGATGCTCCCTCTCGCTTCAATGAGGGACCATCCTAACGGCCCCCAGCGATCCTGACCCCCGCACTGCCGCCAGTAGCTCGTCTACAGGCTGTCTCACCCGCACTCACGGTCCCAGGTCCCAACGCCCCCGCGGAGACCGCCCCTGGCCCGGCAGCCGCAGTGGAACCGCCAGATCCAACCGCTGCCATGTTGGCATCTGCTTGGCCCGTCCCTCCTGCAACAGCAGGCCACTTCCGTGTCCGTCACTTCCGCTTCCCGGCCGCCAGGGTGAGGTGTGAGTGAAGGACTGACCACAGGAGAATAGAGCACAGGCTTTCCTTGTCCGCTCCTGAACGCAAAATTAGGACAGAGGCCTCGCGATTTCCAGATTCTGTCGGGTTAGGAAGACCGGCTCAGCCTCTCGCCATCTGTGCATTGCCTCTTTGGTCCATTCCCGTTACTAGCCCCACCCCCTTTATTGATACCGCTTTCCTTATCACCTGCCCATCCCATCTCTTCGTCTCATTGGTTCAGTTGCCCTGCTTCTACCTCGACTGCTTATTGGGAGGGCCTTCTGTCGGCAACCACCCCCGCCTCCGGCCCTTGCCGCATCAAAATTGGGTGTCTCCAGGTTGGGCTGAAGTTCCTTTGCCTTCTCTGGTCGAGGCCCCTTCCCTAGGAGAGCTTGCGGGCTTTGGGGAGGGAACGCCCGAGGCGGCGGTACAGGTGAGGGGCATGCAGGTAAGCGAGTGGATAATCAGGGCACAGGAAAGTTTAATTGAGAAGGGAGGACAAAGCCAACAGTGAGATGGGAAAGAACTGAAAAGTGAACTGGTAAGACAGCAGGTGAGCAGCTCAGATTAGCTTTTGAAAGCAGGATAAGAGAGGGCATAGTTAAGGTGGGGGCAGGTGAAACCAATGATAGGATAGGGCAGTTAAGAAAGGAGCCATGAGAAGGATGAGCAGTTATGGAGACGGAGACAAAAAGGTAAAGGCAAAACCGGTGACTTACACCCCAGTTATTAGTCATCAAGGGCTGGGAAGACTCCTGTGTGCACCCAAACCTAGCCCCACCCTCACCAGCAGCCTGAAAGGGCTCTTCTTCCATGGTGAAGAAACCTACTTCCTCCCTAGGGTTGGGGAAAAGAGCACTTTTTCTGCCCGAGCATATTTACTTGGTGATCTGCACATACTGGTCATTACATGTTAAGAGCTAGGGAGTGGGTGTTAAGTTTTTCTTTGTGGTCCTGGGCTTAAATTAATACATAAAAGATCTTTTGGGTCAGCACCGCAAGACTAAGGCCTCTAGAGGTGAAATCTAGCCCATCTCCCTCTTGGCTCAGCATGCAGTAGGCGCTCCACAGATGCTTCATCGCAACAACCAGTCAGTCATTTGTGATTCTATTACGTTTATTAAATAGTGAGTTCCCACACATGGCTTTTTAAATAATCCAGGCAGGCGGAAAAGGGAGAGGGTGACACAGCTGGAGCTCCCTTCTTCCCAATACACAAGTATTTACATTTCAGCAACTGGACAATCCTGGCTCAGAAGGAGGCAGCAAGAATCCAAAAAAGGTGGAGGGGGAGGCCCCAGGATAACAAACAGCAAGACTTATTTCCCCCACCCCCCAAAAAACCCATCCACCCCATCCTAGTGGACTCTGGTGGTATCCATCTCCCATGCCTTCCCAAATCTTGGAAGTAGGGTTTCTCCTCACCAGAATAAGAGCACTTGGAATAACAGAGTAGGGTCCCTTCACCAAAAACAAACAAACAAAAAGTTAAAAAAAAAAAAAGCCCTGGAATAACAATAGGGCATTACCTCCCCCAGAATAAGCAACCCTGGGCTGAGGTAGGCAAGCAGTGTGACTTAATATGGAACCCTAGACTAAAGAGTCCCTTTACTAAAGTAACAGCTACTGGGGTTTTAAAAGGAAAAGCACCCTTGCCCAAGTTAGAGCATTTGAACTAAGTCTGTGTGGTGGTAGCAGGCAGGAGGTGCCAGTGTAAGGGTTTAACACATCAGAATAAGAGTCCTGGGGCTCAAAATGGAATTAACTTCAACCAAATTAACATCCTTAGCAAAACGAGAAGCAAGGAAGTCCTCTCTCCAGAATAAAAACCGTCAATTCTGGGAGGAAGGCTCCTTATCAAGATTGGGATGGGAACTGGGCAAACTTGGCTTATGTTTTCTGATCTCAGATCCCCAATCTCTGACCCTAGTAACACTGGATTTTTAATAACCTGTAAAACCAGGTCAACAGATGTCCTTCTATCCTTGTGGCACGGCCGTGGGAGGGCTATCCTAACTAGGGCAGCAGGGACCAGTCCAAAGGGGTAGGACCCCCTTTAGGGGTATTAGGGGGTGCATCCTCGGCTGGTGTCTGCATCCACGGATCCAGCAGAATCTCCTCCAGTGAAGGTCGGGCAGAAGGTTTGGGGGCCAGGCACCGGCGGATTAGGGCACAACATTCTGCAGGTCAGAAACACACAGGAAATTGGCAGTTAGTTGGGGGCACCAAGCTCATAGAGGTATGGAGTCCACTGCGCCAGAGCCAGTGAGAGCCTCACCTGGGGATACATGGTCAGGGAAGTGGAGCTCAGCCTCCAAAATCTCCTGGTCCCTCTCAAAGGGAATGTCCCCGCACACCATGTCATAGAGAAGGATACCCAGTGACCAGACCGTGGCTGGGAGTGCATGGTACTGGTTACGAGAGATCCACTCTGGGGGGCTGTACACTCTTGTTCCTGCACACAAGCCAGAGGTTAGACCACTCTGATAAATACCCTTCTACCACCCCGCCCTCCGCAGGAAGTATATGGTCCTGTCGCCACAATCGGAAGTCTTAAGTGTAACAGCAGGGTCTCGGCACCAGAATAAGAGCAGTCAGGATGACAGAGTCCCCTCACAGAACAAAAGCACTTGAAAATAGTAGGCTACCCTCACCAGAAAAGTCTCAGGAAACAAGATCCCCTCCCCAGAGTAAGAATCCAGAACAAGGTCAGGGCACTGTGAGAAGATGGCCTTAACAGAGGGCAAGGCACAAGAGCCATCAACATTCAAAAATCAAGAACCTTATAAAGGTGCAATGTAGATCAAGGATTAGAGGATACCCCCGAGAAAAAGTTCAAGAGCACATAAAGATAAAAGGTAAAAAAAAATCTCCCCACTGAGATTGAAGGAAGTCTTACCATCAAAGTCAGTGTAGGGTTCATCATGAAGCAGGGCGCCGGAACCAAAATCAATGAGTTTGATACAGACTCGGCGGAGGTCTATCAGGATATTCTCATCTTTGATGTCACGGTGGACAACTCCACGGGCATGGCAGTGACGAACAGCTGCCACTACCTGAGCAAAGAGGCAGCGGCTTCGGGCTTCACCCAGCGGACCCTGTTCTGTGATGTAGTCAAAGAGATCCTGGGCAGGCAAAGGCCGCTCAAGGACCAGCATGAAGCCCTCTTGTGTCTCAAACCAGTCAAGCAGGCGGATCACACCAGGGTGCCCACCGCCTGCACCCACCTTCCACAGCAGTGCTACTTCCAGTGGGCATGTGACAGAGTCTGACTGTGGGGGGAAACAGGGAGAGGGAAGGGAACAGACATTAAGCCAGTAGCTCTGAGGCTGACTTCTCCCTTAACTTAAATCATAACCCCTTGGCCTCTTCACTATGTGGCCTTCACTATGTGGTAGTGTGAGCAAACCACTTCCTTCCCTGAGCCTCAGTTTCCTCATCATAAGGCCTCAAATTTACACAGCCATTGTGATGGTGATTTAAGTCAAAAGCCCATGCATATCTGGCACATAATAGAAGCTCAGTAAATATTTGAAGAACAAATAAAAGGCTCTTTTTAGAGAGGAGAAGGGAGGGAGGAAGAGAGGGAAACATTAATGTGTGGTTGCCTCTTGTGCGCCCCCTACTGGGGGGCCTGGCCCATAACCCAGGCATGTGCCCTAGATTGGGAATCAAACCAGGGGCCCTTTGGTTTGCAGGCTGGCACTCAATCCACTGAGCCACACCAGCCAGGGCATAAAAGCAGTTCTTAATATAAGACTACTACGGAACATTTTATATTTTGTTCACTGACATCTCCCAAGAGTTTAGAACAGTACCTTATACGCAGTAGACACTCAGTAAATGTTAAATAGATGAAAGAACTTAGAGCAATGCCTGGTAACAGGGTAGGGCTCAATACATATGTGTTAAATAGGTGAAAGCAATTAGTAGGAAAGGACCTACTACAAACCAAACTCTCAATAAATATATTTTCCCAAGTGCCCAGAACTGTGCCTGGCACACAGTAGGTGCTCAATATAGTTTTGTTAAATAGCTGAAAGTGAGTAATTATAAAGGAACAGGCACAGAGTAAGAACTCAGTGTTATCACGATATTTTGATATCACTCTCACCAAGCATCTAGAACCATGTTGAATAAAAATGATTAGTGGAACTTGAAATAAATAAGCATTTTATGAAGTAAAAGCCAGAAGCATACCTGTTGCTACTCAATAAAGAGCATAAATTTTACTGGCCACAAAAGCTGTCTCACGCTAGAAGCCCCACGTGCGCACAGGGCCTTGCAGAAGCAGCATTACTGCCTGAGGTGGGGCCCTCTCCTGGCCACTCCACTGACTTGCACAGCTGCAAACAGGTTTTCTCACGGCGATGAAAATTCCGCTACTGCGCAGGCGCAGTCTTCCCAGATCCCACTAGGGGGCGCTACCGCCTTTACAAACTGGCCCAGACCCGCCCTGCCGTCCGTTAGCGCGCTAACGGCAGAGAAGCAGCCACCGTCACCATGGCAACCAGTGACCTCTGCCCCCCCTTCCCCACCAGCATGCCCTGCGGGCAGCCCCTGAAGCAGGGAGGACGAGAAAGAGGGGTTGGAGGGGAGATTCTAAGGGCTATAGGGAAACCAGGGTGAGTCAGAAATGTGTGGAGGTGTGGATGTCACTGCAGGGGAGTAAACACGGGCTGGGAGGAGTGCTCTCCTCGACAGTTACAGGGCCCAGGGAGGTACACGATCCATAGAAAGGCCGGGGGGCGAGTGAGCCCATCGTCAGCCATGGCGCCACCGAGTCAGAAAGGGCGCCGAAGAAGATACTCACCAGTGTGGACCAGCCCAGCACGCGATTCCGTGGGATCACTTTGATGGCCACCTGGAGAAGCAGGCTGGGTGAGGGGTCCGGCAGATGACCCCCCAGGGCCCTCCCAGTCCTAAGCCTCACCTTAGTCTTTCTTTGTGGCCCCAACCACACTACACCACGACCCCCAAACGAGCTGGGGCTTCTACCAGCCCGCAAGTCCCCAGGACTAACCAACTTCACCTCTCCCATCGCCCTCAGCCCCGGGTTCTCCTTTCTCAGGCTTAGGACTGCAATCCAGGTTCTGAGTTCCAAATTTCTTCACATCCCAAAGCACTCCATCTTCCCATGCAGCCTCAAGACGCCCCGACTCCTTTCCCACGGTCTTGTTCCTCAAGACTCCATGCTGGACATCTTGTCTCCAAAATCCCCCAAATCTCAGCTCTGGGTCCCCACCTTCATACACGCTTACACATCCCCTGAATCCCAGGGTCTAGAGTCATGAAGACCCCCCCATCCTCGCTCGCCGGTCTCACTCTCTGGCCCTTCCGAATCCTTGCCCTTCCCCCACACGCCCACCTGAGCCGCCACACACACATATATGCAAGGGGGGGCGCGCGCGGTCGAACGCCCTCAGCAAGCCGGGTCCTGCTTCTGAGGACCTTACCACACACACATTGTGGGTTCATTCCCAATCAGTCAGCAGCCCAGCCCCGGGCCTCCCGCCCCCGCCACACACACACCTGACCCTCCCCAGACCCTCGTGGCGGATACCTGGAGTCGGTCCGTGATGCGATGTCCTGCGAAGACAGTGCCAAAGCCCCCCTTACCCAGCAGGGGGCCAAGTCGGTATTCGGCCTCGAACGCTTCCCGATCCCTGCCTCCTACGCAGGCGGAGGCGAGGAAGTCAGGGTAGCCGCGTGCTGAGCCCCGCCGCGACCCCTCCCCCTCCCCCCTCGCCGCCCTCCACCACTTTAGTCCGCCCGGCCTATTAGCGGTAGGGAAGCCTCCCTCACCTGGCGGCTGCGTGGGGGTCACGGGGGCCACCGCGAGCCCCTGAAGAGGTTTGCTCAACATGGAGGAGGCGCTGCGCAGATTAAGCCCACTGAGCCCGCAAGGTGTAGACGCCCGGGGCAGCGGGGCTGGGGAACCAGGACTTGGGGGCGCCACGGTGGAAGGTAAAGAAACTGGTGGCCCAGAAGCGCCCACAAACGGCGCAATGCTAAGATTCTCCGCGCGCTCCAGCCCCAACGCTACTGAGCCGGGGCACGCGCCTCCCGAGAGAGTCACCCCGGGCGACAGCCCCGCCCACTTGGCTTTGATCAATCCGGACGCGGCACCTGCTGTACCCCAGCCAATCGGAACCAGGCCTTATTTGCATACCACCCTCAACGTCTCAAGTACCCCCTTATGCAAATACGCGCTAGGCTCTTCCGTGGGGGCGGGGCCTGTATGTAAATGAGGGGGCGCGCGCGAAGAGGAAACCGGTTCTGGGAATCCCTTTGGCGCAACTGCATTTGTTTTGGTTGTTGCGCGGGGTTGTTTTTATATATGTGTGTGTACGTGTATATATAGATATAAATTTATAAAAAAAAATAACTGCACCCCCTCCTTTCCTAGCAAGTTGGTTTGCTGCTGTTTCGAGATTAGCATGGAGATAACTCCAGGCCCGGCTTCTAAGAATCTGGGCCTGTGGCTATCCAGGACTCCTGTCTCCGAAGGGTGCTCATCACCAAGGACAAAGGCTCTATAGGGGACCGATGGCTTCCGCTCTGAATCTGAAGCCAGGGATTTTGGAAGATCCTGTTCAGCTGCCAGGGATGGTAATCCCCGCCCCCCACCACCACCACTGCAGGGGGTACATGCTGGTCAAAGGCAGCATCCCAGAGATGGAGGCCTGTGGGGTGTTTTTGTAGCCCTTAACTAGACAGACCTAGCTAGACCTGGCTGTGAGCTCAGTCAGCAGATCTAGAATCTGGAAGAGGGGCGGGGGAGTTCTTGAGGAATGGGAATATGCCAGAGTAGTGGTGGCTCCAGATGAAAGACAGGGGCTGAGAGCTAGAAGAGGTGGTAAAATACCCTTAGTCACACTCTTGGGAAAAATAGGCCTCATGCCACAGAAAGACAGACATGCACTCAGAAGAGACACACACAGAAGTACATGAGATACACACACATACCATCATATTGTGTGTGTATCTCATGTACTTCTACTTGTACTAGACACACATGCAGTCACACACTGCCATGAAGAGAGTGACATCCACTGTCAGGCAGGCATGCTGCCAGAGCCATGTCCCAGAATGACACACACTGTTACAGAAAGGTACTCCAGAGAGATTCACATAGACCTACATTACCATGTGACAATGACACGGAAATGTCCCTGTCAGACACACTGCCAGAATTTGTCTCAAAGACACTGGCACCATCAGATGTGCACTATCACAGAAAGGCTCATCCTGTCCAGAAAGCCATGTAGATGCTTGAGAGAGACACATGCCCTGCTGCAAAGGCAGACACATATATGTGATAGAGCCACATAGATAGGCAATATTACAAAAACAGGCAGATAGACCCAGTGAGACACACATACACCAGCAGGCATGCAGCACTGTCACTGACACTGTTCAGAAACAGCTACTCAGAATCTATGACAGGAACACAGACGGACATTCACCCCATCAGAGAGAAACCACAGATGCACTATCACAGACAGACCTACACACACACACACACACACACACTCGTCTCAGAAACAAGACACAAACTGTCAGAGATAAGAGTCCCACCATCTGACACACCTGGAAACAAGCCCTCATCACATAAACTAGAAACACTGTGTGAGATGCACAAACACTTGGACTCACCACAGCCACATATACATAGGAAACACCCAAAAAGCAAATACACACATGTACTCTCCCTTACTCATCCATTTATTAGGGGTCTCCTGTAAGCCTACCATGCCCTGGTGGGATTCACAGTAAGTTCGGCATCATAGCTCTTTCCCAGGAAGTTGATAGTACAGTTATTGGGGAAGGGGTAAAGTCATTTGTAGATAGATGGGAGAATGTGGATGGAGTCACAAGGGGCCTTTCAGAAGGCAACCCTATACACATCTTGAAAGACATGGTTAGGGGCTTGGGACAGAGGAAGGGCAAATTCTAGGCAGAGGCCAAGGTAATTGGAGGCAAGAAGAGGTAGGCAGGGGCAAATGGTGCATAAATTTCAACAGTAGAATAAATACCTACTAACATTTGAGCTCTCGGAATGTGCCAGGCCCTGTGCTGTTTTTCATTATGTTGACCATATTCATTCTCTCTCATTGCTCATAACCAGATAGTTTGAGGTAGTAGGTGTTAATCATCCCCACCGTACACACAAGCCATTTGAAGCTCAGAGAACCTATGATTTGACCAAGGCCACACAGCAAGAAAAAGCCGAGGAAGGTTTCAAACCAACTCTCCAACATGCGCGTCTGACCAGTAGATTCTAGACGTCCCTTGGACAGCCATTCAGCCAGCCATGTCCTCACCTGTAGAGCTGGACATGCATCCTTCCTCAGGGGCCCTATTATTGAAGCACAGCAAAAAAGACACTTGACAAAACCTGGGGGCCAGCCATCCTTCTCTGCTATGGCTTTACCCCTATGAAGGTCAGGTCACATAAATGTCAGAGAATGGGGGGATATGAAAAACAAAACAGGATTTAGCCATTCCTTGCCTTCTAAAATCCATTCAGGGAGGCCTATCTGGTCACTTCCACTGAACTCATATTGTTATGAAGCATCCATAGTGCCTTTCCAAAGCATTTCTTCATCAAATGATCACAAGGAAAGAGCAAACATTTATGGTGAAAGAGGCAGGCAGAGAAGTTGGATAAGTCCTCTGTTCTCCTCATACTCCAGGAAATAAGGTGGGCAGGCTACATCCTATGCTGGTACTGAGGTAGGGGCAGCAGGCAAAGATGGAGCTTTCTTGGTGGTAACAGGTCCAGAAGGTTGTTTAGAAAGCAGTGAATCAAATATGAACAAACTCTAGGCCCCAGAGAGACCCTACTGGAGAGCACGGAGCCCTCAGAGGTCAAGCAAAAGTCTGTATCCTCTCCACCTCTGCCCAGAATGTCCCCCACCCCAACCCCCCACATTCTGCCCCACACAGAACAGAGGCGCTCAGAGAAACTGACATTTGGTTTTATTGTGCCAAGGACATTACAGATGGTGGATCTTGTCAACACCTGCAGGGCACAGGTGCCCCATTTGCCAAGGCTGCTCCCACTCCCCACACTCAAATCCTGGGCGGTGGCCATAACCCTCAAAGGTGCCCCCACCCCAAGATTCCAAAGAGACTGGTAGTGGTGATAGTGGAAGCAACAGGAATGCAGTGAGGTCAGAGTCTCATTGTCCAAAGCCCACATGACACCAACCACCCGTGCCCCCCTACTCTGCCCTGGCTCATACTTTAGACCCTGCCCACCTCCAGAGCTGGAGGCCAGAGAAAGCAACATCTGTGCACCTTCTCTGTGTGCCACAACCTGTCTGCCCCCAGACCAGAGAGATGCCACCTTCATAGAGTCAATGCTGTTGTCTATGTCATTTTTGACTGGTTAATTTTATAAGATAAAAGTACATTTTAATAAAGAAAAAATTCAACATTGAAGGCTCAGACATTCTTAGGGTACTGGGAAGGGGAATTCCCCACTTCTTCCTCCCACTTCCCTGGCACAGTTGCGGAGGTGGGTTGACAAGGTCTTCAGAACTTGGGAGAAATGGGGGTCAGGAAGGCTTCCCTCTGCCTAAATGTCTCTCCTCGGGAACTGCCTGGCTGCCAGTTGGGTTGTCTGTGTGCCTCTTGCCTACCTTCGGCACCCTTGCCCGAGTCCCCTGTGGAATGCAGGGATAGTGCTGTGCAGGGGGCAACGGGGCACGTCAGCTGGCGAAGAGACAGGTGATGATGGTGGTGGCAGCGATGAGAGGGGGCACAGGAGTGGGTCAGCAAGAGGGAAGTGGGGAGGAGGAAAAGGGGGGAGAAAGGGAAGGAGGAAGAAGGCAAGAGGGAGAAAGCCAAAGAAGATGGGGTGGCACCGGAGGGCAGGAGTGGTGGGAGATGGTCTCCAGTCTCTGGGTCTCCATCAACTCTTGTCTGGGGGCGGATCTCTGTGCACTTTGTTTTTCTTCATACTGTCTAGGTATTCTTGTTGGGACACTGCCAGCACCGAAGCTAGGATCTCATCATCATCCCAGTCGTTCAGACCTGCTAGGCAAGAAGGGAAAAAGAAGGATGGAGCACCCTCAGCCTACCTTTTCTTAGCCTTTTGCAGATTCCTGACTCTGGAAAGATCCCATCTAGGCCCCTCTCACTCCTACCTCTAAGAAGGCTCCTCTGAGCCTCTGAAACCCCACTCAGAACCCCTCTGGGACAGATCCCTTGGGCCTAAAAGATTCCCTTTTCTTAGGGAGATGGTCAGAGACTCCAGAGACCCCTTCTCAGGACTTACTGTTTCTTCCATCTCTCCCAACCTCCCACCTAGCCCCTGGCCCTAGATAGAGGAAGCTTACCAAAGGCGGAGGGGGACATCTGCTGAATGAGGGCCCGGCACTCCAGAGCAGGGTAGAGGGACACAAGGGGGGAAGTTGCTGGGTCAGCCCCTGCTGAGAACTGGCTGCTTGTACCTGGGGCAGATGGACAGTAAGAGGCAAGGCCCAGGACCTAGGCAGCACCTCCTAAGCCCTGCATGCTCCCTGTCAGCAAGTCACTGACCTGGTGCACAGGGCGAAGGAGGTTTGGCAAGAGCTAAGACAGTGCCTGGGGAAGGGGGCTTGATGCCCAGCTCGGCATGCAGCTCAGGGTGCTCGGGTGACCGCTGCCGTGGGGACCGGCTAGTCCACTCCTCCAGGCCACTGGAGGCGGCAGCTGTGGCAGAAGTGCAGGTGGCGCTGGCTTTCCGGGGCTGCGGTGGGGAAAAAGGAGGAGGTAAGGACCTACAAGTCTCTAACCTCCTCTGCCCCATTCCCGAGGGCTCACTTCTTCCCAGAATCCTGGCTGTGACACAACTTATACACAGGCCACCATCACTCCCAGTCACACAATAGACCATAGAACGAAGGTAATCTCCTTAACCCTCCTCACACTCACAGCCAGTCTGACAGGAAACCTGTTACCTCCACCTTCAAAATAGATCCAGAGCTGCCTCCCTCCTTTGCCTGTGCCGTCACAGTGACCTGATACTGTAGCAGCCTCCTCCTCGAGGTCCCCTGTTCTACCCTTGCCATCCAGACTCTGTTCTGTACTCAGCAGTCACGGAGATCCTATTCAATCCTAAGTCAGATCCCATCCCTCCTCTGCTTGCAACCCTCCACGGCTTCTGTCTCACTCAGAATAAAAGCCAAAATCCTCACCACGGCCTACAGGTCCCTTCCCATTCTGGCCCCACTGCCTGACTTCTGTTCAGCCACACTGGCCTCTGGCTGCTCCTGAATCCCACCAGGTGTGTGCTGCCTTAGCGCTTTTGCTCTGGCTGGTCCTCTGCATGCCCCCACACATGCATTTAGCTAACTCCCCTTACCTTTGGCAAGTTTTTGCTCAAATCTTACCTTTTCTGAGGCCTACCCGATCCACACTATTTAATACTGTGAACTCCCAGCCCCACTCAGCCCTACTTATTCCCTTTACCCTGATCAACTAATTTATTCATTATTTTTACTGTTTATTTTGTTCCATTCTGCAAACAATATAAGTATCACAAGGACATGGATCTGGGCCTGCCTGGCTCACCAATGTACCTCTATCCACCTAAAACAGTATGGGGCCTAGACCTACAATAAATATTTGTTGAATGATTTACTCAGCTTTTGCCAATATCTACAATCATTCTAAACTCATTGTGATTTCTCAAATGTCTGTATGTTCTGCCCTCTCCCTGCCCTAAAAATTTCAACCTTCCTGTGTAAAGAATAACTAGAGCTCCCATCTCTATTGGTCTCCCAGCCAGGGCCAAGGGCCCCACTGAGGCATCCGTCTCCCTCAATAGACAAGGGACCACTGAGGGTGGAGCAGACTAGACTTGATTTTACATTCTCAGCACAAAGCCTGGTACACAAGGACATTCAACAAGAGCTTGTCCCTCTGAAACTATCCATCAATCCTGCATGTCACCACCAGTGACTTCTCTCCCTCCCTCCCTCTTTAAGTGCTTGTTCTGCACAGGTGTTGAGAGTTCTAAGGCACAACGCCAAGACTGAGGCCAAGATAAGGCAGAGACAGATTTGGGAGTTCCCTTGTCTCCCAGATGTCAAAACTGTTTAATTTTTTCTGTCTGTTTGGGGCAGAGCATGGGAAATAATGGGTTCTTAGCCAGGCCAGTGACAGAGCCTAGGACCCACCTGGCTAGGGCCTCGAACCTGGCGGGCCTGTTTTTCCTGATCCCGCAGCCACTGCAGGTAGGATTCTCGAGCCACCTGCTCTTCAATAGCCTCATTGGTGGCCTCCCAGTCTGTGGCCCGCTTTTTGTCTTCCAGCATCTGCTGTTCGATCCACGATTCCTCTGATGTTTTTATGGCACTCTTCATCAGGGACTGCTCTGCAAACTGTGAAAGTGGGAGGAACAGAGATATGGGGAGACACTCTGAACTCTGGCCAAGAGCCAGAACTGGCTGGGAGGTGGGCCCACAGGCCCCGAAGAGTGGAGATAGGAAGGCAGGTTCTCTTTCTAAGCACTCCCCTGGGCGGGCTGACTATTCATCAAAGACTGGGGGAAAGCAGGCGTGGGTGGTGGAACCAGTAGTTCCAAACTCCTACACTCAGATGCCCTGCTCCCAACCCCAAGACAACTGAAGTACCAAATCTGGGGCAGCCAGGTGCCCTCTAGCCTAGGCTGGAATTTATTTATTTTTTTTTTAATTTATTTTTGGAGAGAGGGGAAGGGAGGGAGAAAGAGAGGGAGAGAAATATCAGTGTGTAGTTGCCTCTTATGTGGCCCCCACTGGGGACCTGGCCCGCAACCCAGGCGTGTGCCCTGACTGGGGATCGAACTGGCAATCCTTTGGTTCGCAGCCCATGCTCAATCCACTGAGCTACACCAGCCAGAGTAGGCCAGAATTTAAAGAAGCCTTACCCAGTGATGACTTAAGTTTCATAATGCTGAGGCCTTCCTCATCTATGCTCAGATGGGCCAATGAGAAAAGATTGCCTAAGAAGTTAGCTGTTTGTGCACACGGCGGAGGGAGCAGTCAGGTATTTAAGGAGACAAGGGGGGTAGTATGAGCATGTATGACAGTGCTCTTTGTTAGACTGTGAGATATGACTGCATTTTATAAAACAAAATAATAACAAATATCAGAGCATACTCCAGGGAGTAAATGTAAGTACTGTTCAATAAAATTCTACATTATTTTAATGCACATATACATACTGCATACCAATGTGTTTGTGCACGAAGTAATGATATAAAATGTAAATTTTACCTAGGGATAACAGTCCAAAAAGTATGTAAAACTCTGTGTTAGAACAAGACAATTTAAAAATGGGCAAAAAAAATCTAAAAACATAACTTCATCAAAGAAGTTATACAGATGGCAAATATGCACACGCAAAGATGCTCAACACCATTTGTCATTAGAAAACTAAAACTTAAAACGAAGCAGTACCTATCAGTTGGTAGGTTCGTACAGTTATGGATAGGTATATAGAGAAATATTTCTGGATATGTGCATACATACGGGTTAGTATACACATATATATCTCCTTACTCCATCAGCTGAAAGGGCCTAGAAAGAAGGATACCCCAGTATCAAGAAGCACAATCAGCCCTGAGTGGTGTGGCTCTGCGAGTTGGGCATCGTTCCACAAACCAAAAGGTTACCAGTTTGATTCCAGGTCAGGGCACATGCCTGGATTGGGGGCCAGATCCCAGGCTGGGGGCATGCAAGAGGCAACCAATAGATGCTTGTCTCTTATATCTATGTTTCTCTCCCTCTCCCTCCCTTCCCCTCTCTCTAAAAATAAGTAAATAAAATCTTTTAAAACAAGGAGCACACTCATCACCCAGACTGTGATTTTTTTAAAAATATTTTATTTATTTATTTTCAGAGAGAGGAGAAGGGAGGGAGAAAGAGCAATGTATGGTTGCCTCTCACATGGCCCTCATTGGGGACCTGGCCCGCAACCCAGGCATGTGCCCCGACTGGGAATCGAACGGGGACCCTCTGGTTCCCAGCCCGCGCTCAATCCACTGAGCCACACCAGCCGGGCCCAGACTGTGATTTTTAATAGCATTCCAATAAATGGAACCAGGGCCCCTGGAAGAAATGTCTGGTTCTAAGACCAAGGAAGGAAATATACAAGCTGAGCCTGGAGCACCTTTAGTGCTAGAAAGTAAGGAAGTGCTCAAAAACAAAAATAACAACAACATCAAAAAACAAAGACAAAAATCTTTAAAAAAAAAAAAACGAACACTACCACGATGATGGGGGTATGTCAAAGAGATGCAGGAACTAAGAAAGCTTCTAATAGCCCAAAATGAAACAATATGAGCATCTAAATAAAAACAGCATTGTGCCCTGGCTGGTGTGGCTCAGTGGATTGAGCGCGGGCTGGGAACCAGGCAGTCCCGGTTCGATTCCCAGTCAGGGCACATGCCTGGGTTTCAGGCCAGGTCCCCAGCGAGGGCCATGTGAGAGGCAACCACACATTGATGTTTCTCTCCCTCTTTCTCTATCCCTTCCCCTGTCTCTGAAAATAAATATAAATAAAATCTTTAAAAAAAAATAGCATTGTATTATAACCCAAAGTATGAAATAAATATCTGTGAGTTCGTACTGACTAAATGGGGGACAAGAGACCAATTTCCCTTACAGGAAGAATTCCAAAAAATGTATGTAGATATTCTGCCCTCAAGGAGATGGAGCTTAACACCAGTGTGAGCTGAACACATGACCTCTTTCCAAACGGCACAGTGTGGGAAAGAGAGGGGGGAAAATAATGCTTTTACATTGGAGAAAACAAACACTGCTTCTGCCAGGTGATCAAGGTTAACAGTCATAAATCGTTTTCACAGTGAGGTGCTATTGATATGATGGGATGAGAATGGCATTTTACCATTGTGTTCTTCCTCCCTCCAGCCCAAAACCCCAGTCTAAGCATGAGAAAAACATCAAATTCCAAAAGAGAAACATCCTTAAGGATACCTAACCAGTACCCCCCAAAACTGACAAGGTCATCATTTCATGTTGACTGTCAAAGGTCAACATGAAAGTGTGGGACACCATCACAGACAAAAGAGCCTGAAGAGACATGACTTCAATGTATCAATATTGGTTCATATATTGTAACAAATGAATAACTGTCATCTGACATGTTAATAATGAAACTTATGTGCAGGAGGGAGGAAGAATACATGGGAACTCTGCACTATCTTCTTAGTTTTTCTGTAAACTCAAGGCATTCACATTTTTTTAAAGAAATAAGTGATCAAGAAAAATAAAATACCTAGGAATAAACCTAACCAAGGAGGTAAAGACCTGTACTCAGAAAACTACACAACACTGAAGAAAGAAATCATGGAAGACACAAACAAATGGAAACATGTACCGTGTTCATGGATTGGAAGAATCAACATCATCAAAATGTCCATACTACCCAAAGCAATTTATAGATTCAATGCAATCCCTATCAAAGTACCAATGGCATATTTCACAGATATAAAACAAACATTTCAAAAATTTATATGGAACCATAAACGACCCCAAATATCTGCTGCAATTTTGAGAAAGAAGAGCAAAGTAGGAGGGATCACAATAGCTGATATCAAACTGTATTACAAGGCCACTGTAATCAAAACAGCCTGGTACTGGCATAGAAACAGACAGATAGACCAATGGAACAGAATAGAGAGCCCAGAAATAAACCCAAGTCTCTATGGGCAATTAATCTTCGACAAAGGGGGCAGAAGCATAAAATGGAGTAAAAACAGCCTCTTCAACAAATGGTGTTGGGAGATCTGGACAGCTACATGCAAAAAAATGAAACTTGAGAACCAACTTACACCATACACAAAAATAAATTCAAGGTGGATAAAAGACTTAAATGTAACTCTTGACACCATAAAAGTCCTAGAGGAAAACATTGGTAGGAAAATCTCAGATAGTTCACGCAGCAGTGTTTTCACTGATATGTCCCCTAGAGCAAGGGACATAAAGGAAAAAATAAACAAATGGGACCTCATCAAAATAAAAAGCTTCTGCACGGCTAAAGAAAACAGTATTAAAATAAAAAGAGAACCAACCATATGGGAAAACAAGGGTTTGATCTCAGACAAGGGTTTGATCTCCAAAATATATACCTCAGACAAGGGTTTGATCTCCAAAATATATAAAAAACTCACACGACTCCACTCCAGGAAGACAAAAAAACCAATTAAAAAATGGACAAAAGACTTGAACAGACACTTCTCAAAGGAGGACATACAGAGGGCCCAGAGACATGAAAAGATGCTCAGCATCACTAGCCATCAGAGAGATGCAAATTATAAACCACAATGAGATACCACCTCACACCAGTCAAAATGGCCATCACAAACAATTCATCAAAGAAATGTTGGTGAGGTTGTGGAGAAAAGGGAACCCTAGTGCACTGTTGGTGGGAGTGCAGACTAGTGCAGCCACTGTGGAAAACAGTATGGAATTTCCTCAGAAAACTAAAAACGGAACTGCCTTTTGACCCAGCAATTCCACTGCTGGGATTATACCCTAAGTGCCCTGAAACACCAATCCAAAAGAACCTATGTACCCCAGTGTTCATAGCAGCACAATTTACAATAGCCAAGTGCTGGAAGCAACCATCAGCAAATTAATGGATGAAGAAACTATGGTCCATTTACACAATGGAATTCTAAGCAGCAGAGAGAAAGGAGGAGTTTATACCCTTTGCAACAGCATGGATGGAACTGGAGAGCATTATGCTAAGTGAAGTTAGCCAGGCCGTGAGGGACAAATACCATATGATCTCACCTTTAACTGGAACATAATCAACAAAAGAAAAAAGCAAGCAAAATATAACCAGAGGCACTGAAATTAAGAACAATCTAACAATAGCCAGAGGGGAGGAGGGAGGGGACTGTGGGGAGAAGGGTTTTCAGGAACTAGTATAAAGGACACATGGACAAAAGCAAGGGGGAGGGTGGAAGCAAGGGAGGGAGGTGGGTTTGAATGGGGGAGGGGAGGGGAGAAAAAGCAGACAACTGTAATTGAACAACAATAAAGTAATTTAAAAATAAAAAAAGAGTGATCAAACCACAAAAGTCTTAATGTATAGTGTTATGTGAAAGGAGACACTCTGAAAAAACTACATACTGTATGACTCCAATCATATGACATTCTAGAAAAGGCAAATATGGAGTCTGTAAACAGATTAAAAATGAAAACAATGCAGAGAAAACTGTCACAGCCAAGATGAGCCAAAGGAGACATGACAACAGCTGAATGTAATATGGTTCTGAATGGGATCCTGGAACAGGTAAGATCATTAGGAGAAAATTTAGATAATATGAATAAAGTACGGTCTTCCGTTAATATATCAATATTGGCTCATTAATTGGGACACATGTTCTATGCTAATAAGGTGTTAATCATAGTGGGACATATGGGAATTCTGTAAGCACAATAATTCTGTAAAATCTACAACTGCTCTAAAATTAAAAGTTTATTTAAAAGAAAACACAAAGTCCTGGCTGGTGTGGCTCAGTGGACTGGGCACCAGCCTGCAAACCAAAGGGGTCACTAGTTCGATTCCCAGTCAGGTTACATGCCTGGGTTGCGGGCCAGGTCCCCAGCTCGGGGAGTATGAGAGGCAACCAATGTTTCTCTCCCTCTCTTTCTCCTTCCCTTCCCCTATCTCTTAAAATAAATAAATAAGATCTTTTAAAAAATAAAAATAAACAAAAACAAAAACCCCCTAATGTTGGAGGGTGTGTTGGTGTTAGGGTGTGTGTTTCCTAAAATGAGGCAGGAGCACTTTCTGTTTGTAGGAAGTGAAACCTGAATAGGAGATATCAAAACCCCCAGCAGACGAATATTATGAGAGAGAATGAGAATCTGCCAGTGCATGCTGGGAAAACGTACTGCCACCTTCTGAGCACCTACTAGGTACCAGGCCCAGTGCCAGGCACTATCTGTATCAGCTGAGCTGCCAGCCCAGATTACTTGTGAATACTGCCTCAGTCCCAAAGCCACTAAGTGTTGAGGCCAGGCCTGAACTCCAAGTCTCTGTGACCACAGATGTCTGTAATTGCTGAGTTTCAGAAGAAGATCCACGTAGGTGCCAACACACCCAGACTGAGCCCTGGATCCAATTTCCCAAATATGACTCCAGATCCCAAAATGCCAAACCTCCATGGGCACAAAAGATGGGTGAGCTAGCTCAGACAGACAAACTGAGACCACAGAATGAACCCTGAGAGATCACCTTGGGTGACTCCCTGATTTCATAGAGATGGAGGCCTCAGGGCAACTCAGGGAGGGCATAGGACATTTTTGTGGGCTAGGGGTAGGACTGAAACCCAAAAAGAGGTTTCTGGCCTCTAAAACCAACAGCCATCTTGGGTATGGTAAATGGTAACATGCTTACCCCTGGTTTGAATGATGGCAGGCCCAGCCCCACACCAATGGTGGCCTTGTTGGGATTCACCACTGAATTGTAGTGGATATTCCGATGGTAGCTGACACGGATGGGTTCATCCTCATTTTGATGGATCCCATGGAATGTGTTGATGGGTTCTGCAGAAAAGAGATGAAAGCAGCATCCACAGTGGGTCGAGTAGGGTAGGCTCAGACCAGGTGTGATCAGTCGCTCACCTACCCACCACAGAAGTACCTGTACTGTACTGGTACACCTCCACAGGCCGGTTGTACATCTCTGCCATGGCCTGCATCTCAATGTGGTTGCCATGGCAGTTGTTTTTTCGTTTCCGGTTGATGTAGGTGGTGAAGTCCTCTGTGACATAGTTGGAGAAGTAGTCGGCATTCTTCATCTGCAGAAGAGATTAGAGAAGGTTAAAGTCTGTGTGGGTAGGAGATCCTACCACTCTGCCCCTTCCCCAAGGTCTCTGCAAAGGTCTCACCAGATAATCCATGCAGTGCTTTCGTACAACCTCATGCATGTCCTGGTCTCCATACACCTGGTCAGCTGTGGAGGCAGAAGGAAAGAAGAGGCTGGGATCAGAGATGCCACCTGAGAAGAGTTCCAAGTCACAGAACATCCTGGGGGTGAACTGCTGGGTGCCAGGGAAACTTCCTTTCCTACCCCAAGGCCTGGAAAGTTCTTGGCCTTGAGGGCTGGAATGGGGCCATGGAAAAAGAGGCAGCCAGGGACAGTCTTTAATAACAAGAGTGCAGGTGAGAAAGATACAACCACAGCCCTCTTGCGCAGATGACTTTGTCTAGGTCTTACTTGGCCACTAAGACAAGTCAACAAACATTTTAAGTCCCATAAGTGGCCTCAAGCACTATTGATTCCATATCCCCACCTTCACTCTTCACATGGGGAAACTGAGGCTCACAGAGTTTGTGGCTTGACCAAGTTCACACAGAAAGTCAATCTGTGACAAATTCAACTCTAGAATTCAGTTTGCCTGACTTCCCAGAGTCAGCATGGCCTTTGTATATTGGAAGAAGAAAAAGGAAACAGCTGGACTCTAAGCCCAATTCTGCCAGGTACTAGTGAGCTAAATGGGAACAAGATGGATGACTCCCTGGCAGGCCTTCGTGTGAGATTAATGAGGTAATGAATGTCCTGTGACCAGCACAGGGCTTCAGACAGAGCAGTCACTCAGTAAATCAGAGTCCCCTTCCCTGTAGTGGGGCCTAAATATGGGGTACTGTGAAGGTGACAGAGCTGAGTAAAATCCTGCCCCCGTCCACAAGAAGCACAGAGTCTAATAGAAGAGATAAGATACACATTCACCAAACTAAGCTTAATTCAGGAAGGGCAGCCTGTGGACCAAATGGTTCAAGCATCATGGGGTTTTGGTCAAATTAAGAACCAGGGTCCCTCTGCCTTGCTTTAAGATCTTCACACATGCCTTCTCTCATTTCAGGATGTCCCTTCCATCCTGCTTGACTGCCTACTTGTCAAACACCAATGTGTTCTTTAATAGTTCCCCCACCCTCCCAGGCACCTCTATCATCAGATTTATCAAAGGTGTGTACAGACTTTCCATCTGCCTGATCACAGTAGGCTCCCACTGAGGGCACAGAGCAGTTCACTTCCAAGTCCACCCCCAGCTCAGGGTCCAATACAGTGCAGGAAATTGGGAAGAGACGGCTGAGTGGATGGATAACCTGGGGGAGTCAGGAACTCTTCTCCCTGGGAAATTAAGGTGGGCATAAAGATGAGGCATGCCTGATGTCCACTGGCTAAGATGAAGATGGAATTTCCCTTTGTCACCCTAGAAGACCATTGCTCTGATGGGATCTCCCGCACTGGGGCAGGGTCAGGTACTGCAGAATTCTTCCATGACAGCCAGTCTACTTCTGTGAAGAATTGCCAGAAAACGTAATTCCCTTCCCTCCCTGGAGCGTTCTGTGAAATAAGGAAAGAAAGGCTGCTTTGCCTGCTCTCAAGTCCTCTTGGAGGTGTGCAGGGACCTGAGGGTGAGAGGGAGTAAGGGTTGTGAAGGCGGGAAGGGGTAGCCCCATCACTGATGTAAACAAGGATGTGGGTTCTGTGGCTACATTCTCCCCCGCCCCCCAGCGGCACTTCCAGAAAGTCACATGCCCTGTGCATAGGCTGGGGGCCCCCTGCTGTTGCCTTTCTTAGAAGCCAGCACCACAGAGCCCACTGCCGCTGCCTGCCTGCCAGAGCTGCTTGACAAGCTATTTCTGTAGAATGGGCTTGGGCGCTGAGGAGGCAGTGCCGTGGGCAGCTGCAGTAAACAGGAACTGAAATGGGAGCGAAGGGGTTAAATAGCAACTGGCCTGCCAGGCTCCTAGAGGTGGCGAGATATAGCTAGTAGATAGATCCACCTGAACTAGATGCTAGATGCAAGGAAACAGAGGAAGAGGGAGACTGTGGGACAGGGAAGGGAATTGGGGAAGAACCCCATGAGGATCCCCACATTTCCCTGTCACTGACCCCTTTGCCTGGCAGAAAGGCTCTGCTGCCTCCTAGCTGTGTGGCACTGGACAAGGCCCTTAAAGTCTCTGGGCTTCAATGTCTTTATCCATAAGCAATGTCCTCATCCATAAAGCAAAGAGAGTAACTCCTCTTCCTCTCAGAGGACGACACTGTGAAGACAACAGGGAACAGTTTGCCAAACATCTGAGGCATACTAGATATTCAAGAAACAGGGCTCTATTTGTCATGAGGAAGACGATGACTCCTTCAGGTACCTAGCCACCTACAAATCAGCCAGAATGTCACCGGAACCACTTATTAAGCCCTCCCTCATTTCTGTTGTACTTCCTCAGCCAGAAGCCCCAAACCTGGAGTCTAGGCTGTCCCTTGTATACACAGGACTGGCTCTCTACCTTCGATAGGGGACTCAAGAGTTGGAAAATTTTAGTTTAAGGTAAATAGTTATAAGCCTAGTAGTAATGCATATGTTAAAGCTATTGTTTCAGGAACTACAGATAAGGCCCATCCTGGCTCCTTGGAGAGACAGCCGACCTCCTGGGGCACTGCTAAAGATTACCGCCTGGGGACAACTGGAGGCATCCGGGCCATTGTGTTCCAGGGAGAGACAGACCACCTGCCCCTAGGAACAGCTAACTGCCCAGGGCGAGAATGCTGCAGTTTTCTTTTACCCAATTTTCTCTGAATTTCAAAAGCCCTCACCGCACCTTGTTTACTCCGTTACAAAAAAACGCTGGCTTGGAAAGAATATGTAAAACAGTTTGTCAGGGTGCGAACCCGCCATCTCCTCAGATTGTGGGCCATCTGAATGAAGCGCCCAAAAAGATTAAATACCTGTCTCTGCTTATTAGATTTGGAACACAACAGGCAGCCCACCCCGAATGCCAGTGTCTTTTTTCCGATTTCACCTTTACTGACGCCAAAGGGTCACAGACCCTTCTGTAATTGTACTGCAAATCTTTAGCAACCAAATTAATGTCAAATTAATAATACAGGCTTCACATAAGACGGTCCTTAAGTGTGGGAGAGGTATGACCTTCTCTACTTATCAATAAAATGAAAAATATAACTTCTCCTCAATTCTAAGATACACTGACAGGTGGTACGATACATGTATTTAATCACGCTGGTGGGGAGACAGATGACCAACCTCACTGAAAAGATACACCCTAGTTTAGGTATCATTAATGTGGAAGAAAACATGTTCCTCAGGACCAAGAACACAGAGCAACAGTTACTCCACAAAGAGGGAGAGTAGGAGGATCGTTTCAATGATATAAGGTGGAAAAAAATAAATATCCGGCATGGGCTAATAACACAGGAAGTCCTCATTAAGGAGGCTCTTGCCTGACTTTGCTAGACCCACCTCTGTCCTCTTGAAAGTGTTCCTCCTCCTAGAAGGTTGACACAGGGGCTAAGGCCAGACTGGATTTCCCTGCGGGGGCCGTGGTAGGGGAAAGGGCCCGATGGACTTGCAGAGGTAGGGGAATTCAGAGAACTTGTTTTGATAGAAACTGAAACTCGTCCTCTTGCTGACGCTGCATTTGTGGGCAATCTGCACCTGCTCTCCGCTTCCAGGGTCCAGCTGGAAGAGGGTCCCCCACTACCTCACCTCTGTCCCAGACCAAAAAGGGCTCAGAAATCCTCAGTACAATATTACAATTGGTTCCCCCAAGGCCTTTTTACATTTCAACTCATTCTATCCTTGCCCTCCCAAAATGCAACTTTATATAGGAGGGACACTGAGGTACAGAAATGTGGCACACTGGCCCAAGGCCACGCACTTAGGAGGGGTGAAGGGGAAACCATCAGGCTAACATTAAGCACCGATGCCCAGGATGACATTGCCACCACTCCAATCCAGCTATTACCGTAACCACCTGATACCCTGGAGCCAGGCCTGATCTTGTCTACCTCAGTTTCCCCACAAGCACAAGCAGGAATCAGCCGGAAAGGCCTGGGAGTGGGCAGAGATAATAAACATCAGGCGATACACTCCCTCACTAGGGCCACAGAGGTGAGCAAGAATCTTACCTCCCCAGATCCCATTTCTGTCCTTTCTCTGAGCACAGAGACACCAGCACAGAAATGCACATGCACACGTACACACAGCCAGCGGATCCTGCCAAAGATGTTCCCTGAGGCCAAATTCCCATAGGACAACCCTCACAACTAAAGACAACTATCACATTCAAAAAGCAGATGCCTTGTCACCAACCAGGAAAGACTGAAGGCTGCACAAGATACGAAGCTTTGCAAACTGAGGACCCTGCCCCCTCCTTCCTAGCCTTTGCCAGGGCTTGATGGGAGGGGGGAAGATCTCTAAACCTCCTTAGGTTCCCTGAAATGTCACTATTTGACGAGGAGTTATGTAGAGAAGCAAGACAGGAAAGCCTGGATTATCTAAAGGAGTTTAAGTACATGGCCAGAACATTTGTTTTAGAAGCACCTGAGAACTGCCTCCCTGCCAGGTTACTGCCTGCCTGCCTGCCTGCTAAAAGAGCCACAGCAAGTTCCGCTGAGGACAGAAAAGGAAGCTTGGTGTCTGCAGGAAATCTAAAAACAAACCACACAAGTGTATACACACAGCAGCAGGGAGAAGACAGGGACCTAGTTTGTTCCCACTTCCCTCCTGGCCCAATAGGAACCCTGGCCCCACAGAGATGAGCCGGGGAAAAAGCCTCACCTGCCTGTCAAGCAGCTGTGGTGCATACTTGGACAGTGGCCCCAACTACCCCAAATGTCATAGACTCAGTGGGGAGACAGCAGAACTCAGTCTTCTCAATACCCTGGACTCTGTGATGCCTGCTCCTGTACTCAGACTCCCATAGCAAAGATGGGAAGACTGATGGAGGGAAGGCAAAAGCCAATGGAGGCTGACATACATGGTGCCCCATGGGGATCTTCTCCTGGTCTGGTTCAACCTTGAACACCAATGTTCTGACACCGGCCTGTGTGACCTAGATAATAGGGTCCTGGTGTAACAGAGTGCAGCCAACAGGGGGGCCCCAAATAGGGATTTTTAATGGGGTCCAGAACTCAAAGTGTCTAGGAAATATTAGGAAAATATATACAGGATGACCTCACCCCCACAAGTCTGAACTGGGGGGGATGGGACTCCTGGAGCAGGGCCATTCAGAGCTGTTTTGTATAACAGCAGCTTTGCAGCTAATCTCTGGCATGGTCATTTAACATATCTATAACCTTTAACTGGTTTCATAGATATGCTAAATAGCTGTGGCCCTGCTTTGGGCCAGGGGGGATGGAAGTGACTTCCACCCAAGATGTAACTGGGAGAGAGAGGAACACGTGGCTTTTGGCGAGAGGGGAGAACCCCCAGCTTTGGGGCTCCCTTTGTCATGCAGTTTAGGAAGCTGGGAAGCAAGATGTAGCAGCAATGCCGAGCTCTCTCTTAGCAGTTTGGAAGAATGTAGGAGAGACGCTGCAGGAAGGAAGGAGAGGACCATGAGGATTTGGAGGAGTGGGGACCCTGCGGCCTGGGAGAGAGAGAGGACCATGTGGCTTTGGGTGGCTCCTTTTGCCACGCGGCCTAGGAAGCAGGAGAGACTTTGCCTGGCAGAAAAGGGGTGAAAGGACTCTTGCCGGTGGGCCCTGAGAAGGTGCCACATAGTTTTGGATTAACCGGAGATCGTGGTGGCGACACAGCGGATGGTGTCAGAACTGAGGATCTGCCTGAATCATGGACTTCTACTTCTTTCCTGAGATACGGTACTCTGGACTGGGCAGGGGGAGAAGGAAGGACTGTGTGCGTTTGTGGGTATTCTAAGGAACTTTAGCATTTTAAAGAAGACATTTAGTCATTACGTTATCAAGTATAACTTGATAGTAAATAATTCCTTTTCACCAGTCTCTGGCATTGAGAGACATCTTTCCTTTGGTGGCGAACATAACAAAGCTAGTATGGGGGTGGGGGGGAACTCCAGGAGCACAAAGGGGAGGGTCCTTTTGGTAACAGTGTATCGTTGGGTGCCCCTGCCCTGTTCTGTAACGCTGGCTTTCTCTTGAGGTCCCAGTTTCTCCATTTATAAAACAGTCAAAACTGGTTTAAGATCCATCCCTTTAATGTTGATGGCCCATGTTCCAAGACCGAAAGGCCCAGAGGAGTGGGCCTAGCTAATGTTTCTGGGCCTCATCACTGTAACATGAACATCCCCAGCTGCTTCTCCATGCGCGTGTGGCCTCCACTTTACCCACAGAGGCCAGGGCCACAAGATTTTGCTGAGTCAAACCATATGGGGAGAAGGAAGGACGAGAGATAGACTCATATTTCTAGGAGGTTATCTGAGCACGGCAGAGGCAGAATGGACCACAGGATACCTCTGGGACTTAGGCTCCCACTTCCACCCAAGCCTTCGCTGATGCTGAGTCCCCCAGGAGGGAGTAGTGGGAAAGAACTGGGCACAAGCAGTGGATAGTGGTTCACACTGGGGACACCGAGACCCCAGAGGCAAAACAGAAGGTAGAAAACCGCCTGCCTCAGGACTCACAACAGGAGAGGGCCATGGGCTCCTAGTTGGATGAAGTAAGGCTCAGAGAGGTTAAGGAATACAGCTCAGGTCACCCAGCCCATGGAGAGCTAAATTAAGAAGCTAGAGCTTTCCTAGAGCAATGGAAAGAATGTGTCCTTTGGCACCTCTGGGTTCCCATGCCAGCTCTGCCACTAATGACCTGAGCATGTCGTTTCCCTTTCTTGAGCCTCATTCTCACCCATCTCATGGGATAATGATCCCAATTTTGCAGGTGAACCTGAAGTATCCAGCTGAATGCACGATGCTGAAGCCAAAGAGTCAAGATCAAGGAACAACAGAATGTCCCCTATGCCTGCAATCTCCTCTCCAACTCTCACCCCCAGTTATGTGCTCTTTCCACTGTTCAATGCATGGCAGGGAGTTAGAACGTGTAGCCTTCTCACCAGAGCCTAGGGCAAGTACCACCTGTCCCTGCCCAAGCTAGGCTGGAAGCAGAGAGGCAGTAGAAGCTCTGAGGACAAAGTCCCCTTCACAAGCACATGTTGTATGCACTCTGCCCCAGGGAAAATTCCAGATGAGGCCTACAGACTCAGGGGCCATGTACTTCTGGGGGAGAGACCGTGGGGCTTCTGAGGTTTTATGAAGAAAAGCCAAGGGCGGCTCAGTCAGGGGAAATGTATAGCCATAGTGCTGATAAGGAAAGGCCTTCAACCTGCCATGGTCAGCTCTTCCTGTAAGCTCAGGCCTCTTACTGGAAGGCCCCAATGGGGGGAAGGGCCAGAGGATGTTTGGGGAAAATAGCTAAATGAACACATGGGCAGATCTTGTTCTCCCTGTGTGTGACTGCACAAGGCAGGTCTTCACTAGCCCCAAGGTCTGCCCCAAAGACTGCTCACGGACCTGATGCCCAGCTGCGTTCTCCGAACCTCATTCCACCAGCAGCCCTGCTTACCCCCACAACCAGCCTGAGATCTCAGAACGGGATCTAGCACTGAACAGGCTCACACCGACTCTTTTTTCTTCACTTTCTTTTGGTCCAAGATGCCTTCCAACCTCTTTCTCTAGGACACATCTCAAGGAGAACACAGACTTGAACCACAGGGGTAGGAGGATTGGGAATTTCCTAGCCCAGCAAAGACCACTGCACAAACCTCTGTTTAGTAGAAAAGGAGAAGGCAACCACTCACCCCACCTTTCTTTCACCTGTTCAACAAACATTTGTGACTCTGAGGCACCACTGAGAATAGCATTCAGGCTTTACCAATGCTACTGTTCCATGAGGGGCTACTATGCCGTCAGACACTAAATGGATTTACTGAAGTCATCACATTTAACTGCTACGACACTGGGTCTTTAGCCTCATGTTACAGACAAAAAACAGCCTCAGAATAAAAAAAGCTGCTTGCCCAAGGTCACACGGAAAATCAGCAGCACAGCCTGGAAAGGAACCTGGGTCAGTCCAGCTGCCTAGCAGGTACAAGGGGGAGAGGGGTGTAGCCACAGATTGAGAATAATGGACCCAGAAGGGATTTAAGGAGCCCTTCAGAATCAATACCACTTCACAGATGGGACGATAAAAGTTATGAGTGAGGGCCAGAACAAGAAGAGACAGGGCTTCTGACTCCCAGCTCAGACAGGGCTCCTATCAGAGGGCACATTCTATGGAAGACATCACAGCCCCAAAGGAATCAGATCCCACTCCTGGCTTCCCCCGGACGCTAGCACAGGACCTCATGACTGCTTGTTGGGGTTAGAGTGGAAAGTAAGTGGTATTAAGGAATTATTAATTTTGTTAGGTACAATAATGGCATTTTGGTCATGTTGAAAGACAGACAGACACACAAACAGACGGACCAACCCTAGGACCTTATTTGTCAGAGAAAGATAACAGAAATATTTACAAATGAAATGACCCAATGTTGGGTTTTGCTTTAAAAATACTCATTTCAAAAGAGTAAGAAAGAGCGGGCAGGGCAGTGATGAAACAGGGCTGGCCATGTGTTGATGACTATTTGGAAGATGAATGATGAGTACATGAGGGTTTACTATTGTCTCTACTTTTAAGGGTTTTTTTTTTTAAACAAAAGGTCTAGGATCCCAAGGTGAAAGTAGTGTGCTGTGGTTAAGAGCCCTCAGACTAACCTAACCCAGACTCCAGCTCCTAGCTCTACCACGTACTATCTGACCCTGGGCAATCATTCCCCATTTATGAGCCGCTTTTCTCATCTGACAGATGGAAGCAACAGTCCTGACACTTACCCAGCTTGGGGAAGAATTAAAAGCGTTTCCTGTAGTGCCTGACAGGGCAATCTGTCCCTAAGTAATGTTATTTTCCTTATCACTATTGTGCTGTTGTTATTACTCTCACATCACCACACTGCCTCATGACCAAGGGCTAGAGGCCAGATACTAACTCGGGGCTGGGGCCTGGAGTCCCTAAAAAGACTAGTTAACACTGTCCTCAAACCTGCTTCAGGGGTTACTCCTGGCAACTGGGACACTCAGGGGCAGCCCTAAGCAATTGAAGGCTGAGGCAGAGACTCACCTACAGCCCGGAAGAGACAGGCGCCGTCCTCCTTCATTTGCTTGATGATGAAGCCCTTCTTGTCTTGCAGGGCTTTTTCAAACCAGTGCTCCTGCTGCAGGGAAGAGGTAGGGGGTCAGCAACAGGAAAGGCCTGTACCCCCTCCACAGAGCTCTGCTCTTGAGCTCCTGAGAGGCCCAACTGATCAGCTGAGAGGACACTGGGCAAGGTCAAGTTCTCAGCCCTGTTTGACCATTCCATACATGTGGAGCAGGAGACCCTTTCTTTTAAGGAAGCAGTCATTGTGTGAGCAGACTTGCTCCCAGAGGAGCCCCAGCTGCATTCTGCCTCCTGCTGACCATGCTGGGAATCAAATGCTGGACCTTCCCTTAGGCAACCAGAGGCCCAAGGCTGGCAAGTATGGGGAGGGGGGTAACCTGGCTCTATCTCAAGGAGTTTCACCTGGGAAACCTCTAGCGATTTAGAGTAGGAGAGATGTTGAGAAGGGAGCTATTTGTAAAATCTTTTTTAAAATGTTTTTTTATCAATTGACTTTAGAGAGAGGAAGGGAAGGAGAGAGATTCATTGTTCCACTTATTTATGTATTCATTGGCTGCTTCTTGTATGTGCCCTGACCAGGATCGAACCCGCAACCTTGGTGTTAATGGGATCCCGCTCTAGCCAACTGAGCCACCCAGCCAGGGCTATTGGTAAAATCTTGAGCCCCACATACAGCTAGGGAATTCCAACATCTTGTATAAGGTTAAATGTATGCAAAATGTTATTTTACTTGTGATTGAAGACATTTAATATATATACATATGCATATGTATATAAACACGTATGCACACAAAGTTGGGAAGGCTATGTAACAAAATATTATCCCTAAGTGTTGGTATTGCAGGTGATATTACCTTACCTCCTTCTTTTATGAGAGGTATCCAATTCCTTGTCCAAAATTCCAAAAGCTTTGAAAACCAGAAGTCTTTATATAACTCATTTGGCATCATCGTGTGAACTGGGCTGATGAGAACCCATTTATCCCACTTGGAAGTGAATATTCAAACATTTCCATGAAGAAACATTTGGGTGTTTGATTATGAAGTGCTGCCACAGTCCCCACTGGAGGTGTTACAGGTACACAGTATATATACTGGATGACTTTTCTAAATTCTGAAATTTTTCTAAATTCCAAAGCACACCTGGCCCCAAAGGTTCAGATTAAGTGAACCTGTACAAATGTTTATTTTTAAATGTGTTTTTAAAAATAATGCAGAGATGACAAGAGAGAATACAGAGGGTTTTTTGGGCAGTGAAACTACTGCGTATGATACTATAATGGTGGATACGTGTCATCATACATTTGTCCAAACCCCTAGAATATACACTAAGTGAATTTCAATAAAACAACTATGGGCCATTTACACAATGGAATTCTACTTGGCCATTAAAAAAAGAAAGTTTTATCCTTTGCAACAGTATGGATGGCCCTGGAGAACATGCTAAGTGAAATAAGCCAGTCAGAGAAAGACAAATACCATACGATCTCACTCATATGTGGGATCTTAACGAAAAAAGCTGAACAAACGAGCAAAACAGAGACAGACTCAGATGGAGAGCAGATGACAGCTAGTTGGGAGGGGTTAGGGGTGGAGGGACTGAGCAAAAGGGGAAAAAGGACTCATGGACAACAGTGTGGTGATTGCTGAGGGGCGGGAGGTATAAGGAGAGTAAGTGGTAGGGGAAAAATATAGTAAAGATTTTATACTTTAAAAAAATGACATAGAATTAAAAAAAGAGTGAAGCCCATTGTAAACTAAGGACTTGGGGTGATTGTGATATGTCAATGTAGGTCCATTCATTGTAATAGATGTATCACATAGGGGATGTTGGGAGATGTTGATAATGGGAGGGACTATGTATGTGTGGGGACAGGGAGTATACAGGAATTCCCTATACTTTCTGCTCAATTTTGCTGTGACCCTAAAACTGCTCTAAAACATAAAGTCTATTAAAAATTTTAATGTCTACGTGTCACTTAAAACGTATTTTCCATTTCAAAACCAAACAAACCAAAAGCAGTAGACCTTTCCCAGGCCCCTTACGCCCTCTGCTGGTCATCAGAAGAAGCCAGACTGATCCAGTATCAGGGCTAGGACCCAAAAATCCCGAGCCTGCTCCTTGGGGACACCACACTGCCTAGGGATTTATAGGATCCAGGCACAGGGGATCACCTCTCTGTAGGCCATTTTTCCCCAGCTCAGGTGAGAGAAATTACTGGCAAAGTAGGAAGCACAAAGTTTGGAGGTCAAAAGCTCTGGGCTCCAACCCCAACTCTTGCCACTCACTCGCTGCACAATTTTGGGTAAGCTCCTGAGCTCTTCAAGCCTTAGTTTCCTATCAAATGGGGGACATGTGATACACCTGAAAGAGCGTCAAGAGGATCAGAGGAGTTCCAGGACCAGAAAAGGCTTTGTAAATGATACACTATACACTGGTTAGGTGGTCACCAGTCAGAGAGGAAGGGGTGAGACCAGCACAGACAGAGATAACGTACAACTGAGAAGCCCTCAGAAGGTCCCAGGTGAGTGGCTGGACAGGAGGGGATGAAGAGGGGGTGACAAAGGAATACCCAGCAGCCCCACCATCAGGGCCCAACCCTGGGAAGGTATGGCTGACTGGCGTTCTAAAGATGACAAAGGCACTGGGAAGCCCTTAATGGGCTTCCATGGACAACACAAAGGCTCTTGTTTGTGCACATCATTCCAGCAGTCCAAATGTCCCTCCTGCCTCAGAGGCTATGGACTAATACACTCCAGCCAGTTCCCCCAAATCCATCCCTGCCCCGCAGGGTCAGCTATCTCCCAGCACTGCAGCACCTGCCCTAGCCAAGGGTCTCTAGCAGAAAAGCTGCAACTATGGTTACAGCCTCAGAGTGGACAGAAAGAGAAGTTTAAAAAAATAAGGGCACACAACAACCTCCTGCCCTCAAGCGTTGGGGGAAAGAAAATCCAAGGGGATGAGAGGGGCTCCTACTTATTTATCCAACAAAGGGTTAGCAGGAAGCTACTAAGCCAGACCTTAGGCTGGCAGTGAGGCCAGAGAAATGAATCAGACTTGTGCTCTGCCCTCCATAAACTCACCAACTGCTAGAGGGGCAGGGAAAGAGGCAATGACTACAAACAAGAGTGAACAGGGCTGTGAAAGAGATGAACACAGGGGTGCTGGGAAATACAGAAGAGACCTAACCAGTCATTAAGGCTGGCACCTGAGAGGAGGCACCACCTGAGCAAAGGATTAAAACACCAAGACCTCCAGAAAAACTTGTGAATTGGATAAGAAATCACTTCTGCCATGCAGTACCAGGGATGCCAGAGGCCAGCAATGAGTTCAGCAGAGCTAAAGTCCTGGGTAGGACTATGAAGGTACACAGGGCAGGACCAGGAAGAGAGATGAAATCATATTAGCCGAATGCCTGCCCCATGCCCGGTGACAGATGCAAAAGTTGACCTCTTAACACATTGCGTACCGCATAGAAATCTCTAAGACATATGCCAGGGACCGCATGTTTTTGGGCAAACTTGAAGACGAAGACTATTCGAATGACCAAAATACAATGTAACTGCAGTGCTTTATGGGTTCGTGCAATTATATAGTTTTTCGTAGATTGACCTGCATGGTTTCCACCAATGAGATCACTTCATTCGATGTGGACAAGACAGTGTGTTGACATCTAAGGTCCATAACAGATGGCGCACGCAACACAAGAAAACTCGTGAGCGGTCCTTAAGTTGTTAATTGTCTTTATCACAGCTCAAATGGCAGGAAGCATTATCCTTATTTTACGAAGGCAAAAAAGACCTGGATTGTGGACATCAGCAAGATGTAGTATAGAGGCAATAGGGGAGGCCTCGTGAGCCACAGCATAGAGACATACTTGGTAGGCCATCCTGGGGAAAGCCTAGATTGTCCCTAAAAATGAAGAATGCCTGAGCAGGGCTTTGCACAAGCAGGACTTTGGTCCTGGGGCAGCCAGAGTGGTGTGTGGGCCTGGATCTGGAGGCCAGGCCACTACCCACCCACTGACTTTGGCACCAGCAGGCTTAAGATCCCAGGTTCTGGCTGAATCCCCTTCTCTCTTCCTGTAGGGAGAGAAAACAGAGAGATCCTGGTCCTGGGTTCCAGAAAGTTTATACAGTCCCAGGAGCTCCTAGCACGCTCTCTTCCTTCCCCCAGCTGGACAGGAGCCTCCAAGAAAAGTGACAACTTGGAAGTTCTTTAGGAAAATGGCCCAGGAAGCACAGGTTGGTGGGAGTGACAGGTGGGGGGTGGCCCAGCCATACAGAAGTTTAAGCTACATTAATGCTCTGGCCTGAGGAAGTCAAGCACAGACCCTCAATCTTGCAAGCTCACTACTGACCCCTGGGCATGTCCATCCACATCTCTGAGCCTCCACAAAGGGGCTGGACAGAGCCCTCTGACACCAGGGGATCCCAGGTGCAAGACTCTGCAACCTACTGGTCCAAAAGCCCAAGAAATGTTCAAACAGATTATGGGACCCAACTGACTTAGATTCCAACCCAGCTCCAATTATTAGCCATGTGAAGACCTGCTGTGAGCCACAGTTTTCCAATCTGTGAAATGTTGTAACAAGCCTCCCAGTAATAGGGATAATGGGCAGACTCAACTATTACAGGACTTTGCCCAGTATGAGAACACTTAATAAGCTCCTTTCCCCTTCCTGGAAGGGAAACAAGAACACCCCTGTAGTAGGCTAAATAATGACCACCCAGACATATCAGGCCTCTTATCCCTGGTACCTGTAAATGCTACTTTATAAGAAAAAGGAGTCTTTCCAGGTGTGATTAAGTTAAGGATGTTGAGATGCAGAGATTATCTTAAGAGTATCTGGATGGGACCTAAATGCAATCACAAGTGGCCTTATCACAGAAGAAGATCTAATACAGACAGAAGAGGAAACCACACACACAGAGATGTGAAGACAAATGGAGGTTAGAGTGATGGGCTCACAAACCAACGAATGTTGGCAGCTCCCAGAAGCTGGAAGAGGACTGGGTTCTACTCTCAGGCCTCTGGAAGGCATTAGTCCTGCCAACAGGACTTGATTTTGGACCGCTGGCCCCCAGAACTGTGAAAGAAGATATGCCTATTGTTTTTAACCACCTAGTTCGTGATAATTTGTCACAGGAGCCACTGAAAAATAATACAACCCACTGGCAGCATTCCTGGTGTGAGCTGTGAGGCAATGTCATATGCCTATCACCCCACAGGATTAACCTCTCCAGCACCCCGCCCCAGGGAGAGGGTTAGAATTAAGGCAGCAGGGGTCTATACTCCCCTCACAGCCTGGGAAGCTACTGACCCTACCCATCAATAAATGAGCTGCCACTGAAGGGGGAAGAAGCTGGAGAAGATGGTGGCAGCAATGGTAACTCATGGACAAATGTCTTCCCAGAGCCCATGGCAAAGGTATTTAGTATTCTTGGCTTCACAGCTCTGTCCCAGAAAGCCTGGTGCCAAGATCACCCCTCTTTCCCCCAAAACACCCAGGAACCAGTGCATGGCTCGGCTCCATGCGCAAAATACAGGCAACCCATCCAATGAGAAACACAGACAGATGCACTGCTCTCTAAGGACTAACAAGCTCTCCAGGGCAGAGGGATGAGAAAAGAGCAAGGCTCTAAAATCTAATGCCAGGCCACTAGGGGGCAAGATTTAAAAAATGAAGATTCTACTATTATGCAACAAAAAGAAATGAAAAGTACTGATCCATGCTACAACATGGTTAAGCCTTGAAAACATTATGCTGAGCCCTGGCTGGTGTAGCTCAGTGGATTGAGCACGGGCTGGGAACCAAAGGGTCCCGGTTCGATTCCCAGTCAGGGCACATGCCTAGGTTGCAGGCCAGGTCCCCGTGAGGGCCATGTGAGAGGCAACCATACATTGCTGCTTCTCTCCCTCTCTGTCTCCCTCCCTTCCCCTCTCTCTAAAAATAAATAAAAATAAAATCTTAAAAAACATTATGCTGAGTGAAAGAAGCAAGTAACAAAGAACTGCATATTGTATGATTCTCATTTCTATCAACCATCCAAAAGAGAAAAATCGATCAAGACAAAAAGTATATTAGTGGTTGCCAGGGGCTGGGAGTGGATGAAGGGACTCAGGGATGATGATACTGTTCTAAACTTGACTGATGGTGGTGATGGATGCACAACTCTGTGAGTACACCAAAAGCTACTAAATTTTACACTTTAAATTGGTGAACTGCATGGTATGTGAATTATGTCTCAATAAAGCTGTACCAATTTAAAAACCACCACCACCAGGCCCTGGCTGGTGTAACTCAGTGGATTGAGCGCAGGCTGGGAACCAAAGGGTCCCGGTTCGATTCCCAGCCAGGGCACATGCTTGGGTTGTGGGCCAGGTCCCCTGTGAGGGCCATGTGGGGAGCAACCATACATTGCTGTTTCTCTCCCTCTCTGTCTCCCTCCCTTTCCCTCTCTCTAAAAATAAATAAATAAAATCTTAAAAATAAAAAAAAATAAAAACCACCACCACCAAAGAACCTAAAGCACTGGCCAGGGAGAAGGAAGTAGAACATTGCTTGAAACTTTATAGCATACCCCCAAAAGTCAAGGGGCCCCGCTCAAAATATTTGCAATGGGTTGGGGGAGTGGGGAACAGAGATAAAGAAGAGGTTACAACTAGCTTCAGAATACTCAATCCAATCTCCCTTCTCCCCACTACCCATTATGGAAGGAGAAACTGAGACCCAGAAAAGGTAACTGCTCAAAGATACAGGACTCAAACCCAGACCACTCAGGCAGGGATCACTTCATGCCATACCATTCTGCCTCCCCTTTAGAGGAACTGGACGGTTCCTAGAAGCCAAATGAAAGGTCTTTGCTAACAAAGACTGGTTGTTACAAAGGCTCCTAGGAAGAGCCCAGAGGATCCTGGGAAAACTGTGAGAGGAATCAGCCAAGGTCTGATGTGGGTCAGGTCAGGTACACACATACTCAATCACCTGGGCATGAGTGAACTTTTGAAGAAAAACAAAAGGCATCTGAGTTTACCCAGAGCTGGAAAGTAGCTAAGAAGGAGACCCTGGGGTTTGAACTAAGGCTCACCCAGTTCCAAAGCCCAAACTCTTTCCACACACAACCTTACCTCCACACCATTCAATAGGCTCCCTGACAGGCAAACCCTGAGCTTATTCACCACAGCACAGGGAGCCAAAAAAAATCAATGTCCACCAACCCTGAACCTCACACCAAACAGGCTGCTTGTTCTGCCCACCAACCTTGGATGGCTGTGAGAAAACAGGGGCAGGGGAGAGAGGGGGAGAAATCCAGTTCTTTCTCAAGACAAGCACCATTCTGTCACCTCCAGGTCCAGAGGGCTTTGGTGTGAACTCTCAAAAATCCCAACGCCTAAATGACGCCCCACCTTACCTGACCAATGAGAAAACAGGCCTAAAGAACAGAGGCAAAACTATTCTGGTTCATCCAGGAAAGCCTGAGTGGGAACCCAGGCACCCTGACTATAATGCCAGGTCCAGCTTCTCCTACCACCTCAGCAAGCATGTCCTGTTCTCAAAATGTTCTATAGGGTCCTCAAGCTGAAGGTGTTTTCAAGCGATTCTTTTTATACAGCAGACTCTCAGTAAGGCAGCCATGCCTGGGAAAGGAAATCTCTGACTCTAAGCTTCCAAAAGGGTTCCTAAAAGTAGTAGAGGTACTGTCACAGTATCAGGACAAACAGGAAATCTGAACAATTAGAACGAGGACTTGATTCACCACGTGCACTCCCTCTCAACAACTCCCCTCTTTCCCAAGGGATCTAATTGACCTCCAGGCTACAAATGTCCTGGTGACAGTTTAGGACCAAGACTGGGGCAGCAGGAAGAATCTCCTCCTCTTATCCCCAAAAGTTCCCAAGTTGGATCAGGTAAGATAAGAAGAAGCATCTTCCTCCTTTTGTCCCAAGAAGTGGGAGGACAGGAAGCCTGTCCTCTGTAGTTAAGAAGGGAAGCTATCATGCAACCATAGAGCTTTACTTCCATGTTCTTATGGGAACACGTATAAGGGAGGAACTCCCAAACTAGGAGATGCAAAGTGGGTATAAGGTGTCATTCTGGTCACCATGGCAGCACATGACTTTCTTCTTCTCTGTCCCTGGGACCAGGGATGTAGCCCTGTGAAGGAGGAAAGGCAGACTTTACCCCAACCAGGGAGAGAAGAAACAACTCCTGGTCCTGACTCTGTGGGTCCAGATGTTTTGTCCTGCCTGGAGTAGTAATGGGTGGAAAGGCAACAAGGAGGGAGGCTCAAGACAAGGCCCAGGCCCCTGTGAAGTACAGAAAAACTTATTTGAGCCAAGGGGGACAGTGATATGGGTGGAGATTTTCCCTGGAGTGGGAATGTCCCAAACCCATTTCCTGTCTCTGGGAAGAAAAAAGCTTGTTAAAAGCAATTCAGGAAGCTGAGAATATTTCCCTGATCCTGGAAATGAGAAGCAAGCAGAGCTGGGACAGGGTGAGTCTCTAGATATCTCCTAGTTCTTCAGAGGAGGCCTGAGTCCCCATGTCTCCAGTAACTGACAAACTTCTCACAGAAAGTAAGGGAACCTTTATGGCCCAAGCGTAAGGGTTTGTCATGACTGTGAAGGGCACCCGGTCCTTCTGTCCCATGGGGGAAGCCTTAGGCCACACTGGAGGGGGGGGTACCTCCTGTCCTTCTCGCTGGTGATAAAGGATTGCCTGGTTGGGGGGTGCTTCATACCCACAGGGCTCAGGCTCCTCCCTGAGGTGAAGGGACCTTTTTGTCCCTGGGGGAAAGCTTAGACCCCTAGGAAGAGGCTCAGACTCTCTTTCTCAGCACTCCACCTTACCTATGTCTCCAAGGGGAAAGAGCAGTTCTCAGGACTTAGTTCACAAGTGGAAGGTGGTCTTAGGCTCAAGTCCCCAAGGCGAGAAATTTTAGGTCCCTAAAAGGCCCCTATGACTTGGACATATACCCAAGTATATACTCAGGTCTTAAGGTGGGGGAAGTGTCTCGTGCACACGAGAGCAAGTTCAAACTCTTTGTGGGGAGGGGAAGACTCAAGACCCTATTCCCCAGGAATTCTGTATCCATGCCCCCAAGGGAAGGGTCTCGGGAATCAATTCTGGTGGCGAGGAGTCCTATTTCTGAGGGTTCAGACCTCATTGTGGAGGAGGTTCAGACCTCATCTATAGAGACACAGCAGTCATTGGAGTACATAAGGGCCTCTTGTCCTTGAGGGAAAGCTCAAGTGTCTTTGGTACAGTGGGACTCAGGCCATTGAAGGCAGGCTTAGATCCATGGGGAGGACTCAGACTCCATCTCTGGGACTCCATGCTGCCTAGATATCAGGCTATAGTTCCCAAGGCAGACATCTTACATCCCTGACAAGAAGCTCAGGCACTTGTGGGGGATGCTTAGATCCCTGTTATAGAGGGAAAGAATGCTATTATGTTCCTAAGACATGTTTCAGTTCTTCATAATTGGGTAGAAGGAGGTCATATCCCTGTGTGTGCACGTGGGGGGGGGTCTTAGGCCCCTAAGGAGAACCACTTAGACAAAAGGCCCTGAGGAGAAAGGTCCCCTAAATACTTCACCTTGCCTAGGACCTCTGTGGGAGGATATGTTTCCTAAAGAGGATTCAGGCCCAGTGTCTAAAAGGCTGAGTCCTTAAGCAAGGGGGTTAGGCTCCAGTATCCAAAACAGTGAGTCTCATTTTCCTGAAGAAAGGCTCAGGCCTTATGGGGGTGGGGGAGAGGAGACAAAAGTCTATCACTTAAAAGAAGCTTAAGCTCCTGGAGAGAGAGTCAGAGTCTGGTCCCCAAGGTAGTCTAAGAGGAAGCATAGACCCTTGTTACTTAAGAGAATGAATCACATGTACTCCAGTATAGTTTCTGGTCTCTGGATATTGGTTTTGGCTCCTGTCCCCAAAGGGAAAGGATCTTACCGCCCCAAGAGGAGCCATATCCCTGGAGGAAAGCCCATAGATCCCTCTCTCTAAAAGGGATGTATATGTGTGTTAGGCCCTTGAAGGCAGGCTTAGGACCCCTGAGGAAATCTCAGACCCCACTGCTGAGGGTCCTGTCCTGTGTCTCCCTGAGAAGGAAGGACAGGGGTTGCCCTACACAATGTCTCAGACCCCTGAAAAGGTTTAAGTATCTTGGGGACATTCAAACATCTGTGAGGTCTCCACCTTACTTGTGTCCCCTGGAGGGGAATTCTCAACACTCTTATCTCAGAGGGAAAAATCTCAAGCCACTGAACACAGACCAAGGTCTCTTGGAGAGTCATGAGACTCCCCTCTCAGGACACATTCCATTCTGCCTGTGTCTATGCGGGCGTTCCCACCTATTGGCCCCAGGGCACAGAAGATGCCACAGACACCATCTTTAAGTCCTCCGTCTTATCCGGGGCTTCTAACCTCAAGTCTTTCGGGGGAAAAGGGAGGGGAAAGAGGGTGCCTTACTCCCCTAGGACCAGAGGGAAAAAAGTATTAGGCTCCAAGAGAACATGTTTAAGTCCCTTGGGTCCCTACCCAATTTGGGGATCCCACCCACCATCCCCACTCACCTGTCATCCCCAGCCCATACCTGCTCAACAGTGGCGGGGTCCATTGCCTCGATGCGTGCTGCAGCCGCTTCATACTCATCCTCACTGTTGTAACCAGCGCCGACCTCCTCACGTTCCGGGCTGCCCCCTCCAACTGAACCAACCCCGGGGGCTTGACGCCGCCGCTTGCTGTGGCCGGGCCCGGAGCAGCAGCTGCCAACGCCCACCGTGCCGCCCACGCCCACCACCACGCCCGCCGCGCCCACACCTGCTGCAGATGCGCCCAGCGCGTCGCCCGGGCCGCTGCCAGGACCGCCCGGGCCCCCACAAGGAGGTGGAGAGCCCTGCTGAGGCCGGGGGCCCGGCACTGTGCCAGGCTGCACAGCCAGCGCCCAGCGGTGAAGTGCACCCGGTGGCCCTGGCAGCGGGCCCTGCGGTGGCGGTGAGGCCCGCTGACGGGCCCCCACAACGCCGGACTCACGGTCGCCACTGCCTACGCCCGTGCCGCCGCCGCCCACGCCCACACCCCCGCCGCGGCGCGGCGCCGGGGGCAGTTGCCCGGGCGGCGGCGGCTCGTTGGCGGGGTCGGCGTCGGGAGGCGGCGGCTTCTTTTTGGGGAGAATAGTCATGGCGGGACACCACGGTAGCCCCCAGCAAACCCGGCGCACGGCACGCTGGGAGAGAACCCGGATGAGGGAATAATGCGGTGCGCGAAGCACGACGGGAATCGATTGGATCCGGATAAAGAGATTGAGGCACCGGCTGGAGAACCGTAGGCGGCGCGCGGGTCACGCGACAGAAGAACCCGGATATGAAGTCCAAGATGAAAGCAGTGCGGCGAGTGTTGTCGTCTACTCTCCGAGTTCGGCAAGTTGACTGTTACGCTCGTTCCGGCCTTCCGTTTCAAAGGAAACAGAATCAAAACAAGCACCTCTTCGCCCCGCCCCCTCGCAAGTCTTGAACTACCGGGTGGGGTCCCCGGTCGCCGCGCACGCGCGCCAGAGCACAGCCCCAGCCTCTTGCTCGGAAGTACGTGGGCAAAGTCTTCGCCGCCGCCACAACAATTGCGGGCACCAACCAATTGAAGCGACTGCGTGGGTCCTCGCTGACGCCCAAGGGCCAATCGGAAGCGAGCGATCACCCTCCAGTGAATCTCCGTCTCAGACGTCAAAGTTGGCACTCCGGTTCCTGGCCTTTTTTCTCGTCCGCGACGTCCTACTCTTACTTCTCTCCCTAAGGCTTTGACTCGCAGGCAGAGGTACTGCGATAGATGACCCTGTCCTGTCCCGCACACCACAGGTTTAGAAGCACCTTCCTTCCAAGTTTCCAACTTGACCGCTCTCCGTCAGACTGACAGGAAAACATCAACACTACCAGAGTAGAGCAATCCCCCGAAGCGTCAGTTCCGGTCCCACCCACCTGCAAAGCCACACCAATGGAGAGGCAGGCACCGCTTCACTTTGACAACAGGGTGAATGCTGCGGTGATTGGTTAAGAGATGCAGTCACTTGCGTCAGACAGGCCAACCTTGTGACAGGCATACACAGAGGGAACAGTGGGTGTTTGGGAAGCAGACACGCCCTCTTGGGCACCACCACACTTTCGCCCCCGTGTTGACCTCCCCGCCCCTGTGGCTGTGCGCAGGCGCAGCACAGCTGCCTTTTTTGTGTGTATGTGAAACTGAGTTTACCTGGATGGAACAAGATTTTATGTATTCATCTCTGTCACCAGCCAGCGTCTCACAATGGGGTTGGTAAAACGCTCTGCTACTGAGCGGCTGGATAGTTACAAGCTAATCCTAGCTCTGCTCCTTCTGTCCGAATGATCTCTGGCAAGTCATTTAACATCCACCCCATCCTCAATTTCTACTTCTCTGTAACATGGCAATGATAATTCCAATTTAAGGATCAGAGATTCATGCTTGTAAAGGGCCTGGTAGTGTTCCTGACACATAGTAAGTGCTCAATAAATTAGTTGGCATGACAGTACACCGGGAGGATCCTAGGCTTTGGGAGTCCAGAAGACCTCAGTTGCCAATTGCAGGACTTTGAGAAAATCATTTTGTCTCAAATTTGGGGTTGCCCATGTGTGAAACGGGAATGATAATGCCTGCCCAGACTACCTCAAGGAGTAGTTAGAGGGTTCTTATGAGTTCATGAACCAAGAACCTGTTACAGGAGGTAAGGGCTCGCTCCCTATGTCTTAGGAGGCAAGCCATACAATAGGTTGACTGAAAGACCATCAAAAAGCTTCTGAGTGCCACCTAACCTTCTCCCTTCAGATGGCAACCCTAACTGAAGCCTTCTCTGAAGGGTGTCAGTAATAAATATACTATTGTGTTTTTTATTGATGAGACTTAATGAGAGGACTTATGTTTACTGGGCCTATTGTGTTCAGGGCACTGTACCCAATACCTGTGCATGTTATCACATTGAATCTTCTCTTGACCATCTCACTTGACCCATATATCCTACTCCCTACTGGATATTTGTCCATCACCACAAATCTAAAATTGTACTTGTGATAATAATTGTAGCTAATCATCACCAAGTACTTACTATGTGCCTGGCACTGTGTGCTAACAGCTTTGATGTTCTTTTTCACAGTAGATGGCACTCCCCCAGCCTTTGCCCAAACCAAAAACCTAGAAGTCAGCCTTGCCTCTTCCTCAATTCCCAGATTCCCATCGATCCCAAGCCCTGCCAATTCTACCTCTCAAATCTTTTGACTCTCCAAACTCTTACTGCCACTACTTGACCCAAGCCACCATCACCTACCAGTTAGACCACTGCAAAAGCCTCCTCACTGCTCTTCCTCCAGGATCGTTTTCTCTAGAATCCACTATCCACAACCAGAATGATCATTCTGAAACACAAACCTCATGATGACTTTCCTGTTTAATAAGCCTTTAGAGGTCCCCGTTATCTTTAAGATGAAGTCCAAAATCTATATCCTTACTTCAGAGGCCTTTTGTGATCTGGCTTATCGCTACATCCTCTCCCTCATCATAGCGTCACATCCTCCTTCCCAGCTCTACTCAACTAATTTCAGTTCCCCAAAGTCCCCAGGCTCCATCTCTAACCTCCAGGACTTTGCACATGCTGTTCCCTCTACCTGAAGCATTTTTACCCTTTTGCTTGGCTAACTGCATTTCATTCTTTGTGCGTCAGCCAGGTTAGTTTCTCCTGTCATCTACATTCTTCTGTAATCTATTGATCTTAGTTCTCCTGCACTATATTGTAACTGCTTAGTTGCCTTCCATGCTCACCTCTATAGAACAGAGATGATGTCTACTTTGCTAATCTCTGCATCCCCAGGGCTAGCACATGATATCCAGTTAATAAATATTTGGTTAATAAAAGAACAATTGTCTCTGTTTCACAGATTAGCAGCCTAGGGCAAGAGAAGGTAAGTAATTCTCTCCCCCCTAGGATTAGAACCCAGGTCAACAGGAATCCAAGGTCTGTCATCTGAGTGCTCCACAGAGCTTAGTCACACACTGCCCAGGAGCCCAGAAGAGAAAATGTAGGGACCATCCACAATGAAGGGGGTTTTGCCACACTGGAAGATGCTTTCATCAGGGTTCAGTTCAGAGGTGTTTGCTGTCAGGAAACCTGGGTTTAAGTCTCCCCCTAACCAAGCATGTGCTGCTCTGGGTCTCAGTTTTCCCTGTGTTAGGGAGCTGGAGCAGGTGATGTCCAAGGGGGCATGTCTCAGGACCTCCTAGCCTGCCTCATGCTGGCTGGATAGTCAGCTCTTCAACCACCCCCTTTTTAAATTTCTCCTAGATCCCCACATTCCAGAACATGTCACCAACCGTCTACCTCCCATACCTTTACTCACATCAGCTCTTCTACTAGTTGAAAAGAATTGAAATCAGAGTACTACTTTCAACTCCCCAGACCAACCCATCCCCCAAATCCACAGAGCCAGGAGGTGCTCATCCTCATATCTCCTCTCAGGTTTTATTGACTGATGGAAACTACATCTTTGTCAGCCACCAGTTCCACAGGGACAGTGCTGGGGACAGGGAACCTGAGATGATGCCAGATATCAGCCTGAGTGCAAAAACAGAGTTCCAGAAGGTGACCCAAGATGGAGAAGAGAGAGGAATATGTGAAAAGATGTTGTGGGGGAGGAGAAGATAGAGAAGTTCTTCCTGCCTCCTACAACTCCCAGAGTTCAATAACAACCCAGGCCTCAGCCCCTGAGGCTTCTAGACTCCGGCCCAAGAACATTGAATCAGCCCGTGATCTCCAAACCCAGCCCAGCCCCTGCTGGTTGCCAGGTGCTTATCTCAGCCAGTCCAGACTCCAGCCCAACCCAGGAAGGAAGCAAACCAGAGGAGGAGAGAGGAGGAGTATTAGAGGTGGCCCCTGTGATTAGGGCAAATGTAAATGCTGCAGCAAACTGGGCAGAGGCTTTGCATAATGTCATGGCAGCAGCTGCTATTGCTAGAGTTTGCTGGGGACCCAGCAGAGGATGGGGTTGCGAGGACCCATTCCCAGCAGTCAGGGAAGAGGGGTAATGTTTGTGCTATCTGTGTGTGTCAGGAGAGGCAGCCTCACTCTTGAGCCACAGCCTGGGGGTGGAAGGTCACTGCTGAGGCCACAGACCTTGAAGCCTGAGGCAGCATTCCAAGCTTGGAATTTGGGCATTGTTGGGCCTGGTGAAGGGTGGGGACCTCTTTTAGGGGCCAGATCAGAGGTAATGGTTCTCATCCCTGAACCCCCAAACCTCCACAGTCCAGATAGAAGAGGAAGTCTCACCTCTTCTTCTCAGGCCAGAGCTCAGATGTCAGGTGGGAGCCTGGGAGCCTGAGAGCCCAAGGGGAGGAGCATGCAGGAGGCCAACTCAGGGAGAGGGTCTGGTCCCAGTGTGCTGGGGCAAGGCGGCCAGGGCCCGAGGAAGCCCAGCAATTCAGCTCCCACCAGGAAAATGGGTATGAGGAGTGTCCCATTCCCTGACTACATCCCCACAAAGTGGGCCATTCCATGAAACTCCATTGCATAGTTCTCAGTTGGGGGAAGAAGGGGTCCCCAAGCCTGCCCCTGTCTGTCTCCCCAAAATATGGCTTTGGAAAGGAGTCCCCAAGAATCAAGAGGGCCCTCTAATGGGCGGGCCCACCCCTCACAAGGAAGAGATCTTGACAGTTTGAGGGAGGAGGCAAGGGGTACCCAGGCTGGAGTTCCTAAGGTTGCTGCTGGCCCCGCCACCACCACCGCCACCAGGAGAAGGAGGTTGGCTCTCATCTGGGGTGTTGGCAGGAGGGGTAGGGATACTGATGATGGCAGCCACGAAGTCCCGGCTGTCGCAGTTCAGGTCAAGGCTGTCATGGGGCTTGGCATTGAGGCTTGAGCGGCTGTGGATAAGGGTGGGAAGATGGAAGGTTCTTAAAAAGTCATCTTAATATTGGCCATAGCAATTATGACATTTATTGAGCAGCTACTGGATCCCTGGCACTGTGGTAAATGGTTCCCCTGCACCCCCAATTATGGTGGTGCAGAGAGAGGGCTCTGGAGTCAGGCAGTCCTGGGTTGGAATCCTGTTCCCACTTTTACCACTCAAAACCTTTCTTTTCTCTCACTGGAAGCATGGGAATAACAAATTAAGTCCTCACTTAACATTGTCAATAGGTTCTGTGACTTTAAGTGAAATGATGTGCAACAAAAGAAATTTTACCACAGGCTAATTGATAAAAACAAGAGTTAAGTTCCTAGACACCTCATCAATGTTATAATAAAATGAACATTACTTGGCTGTAAAAAAAAAATGAATTCTTACCATTTGTGGCAGCATAGATGGACCTAGAGGGTATTATGCTAAGTGAAATAAGTCAGTCAGACAAAGACAAATACTATATGACTCACTTACATGTGGAATCTAAAGAACAATGTAAATGAACAAACAAAACAGAAACAGATTCATAGATACAGAGACCAGACTGTTGGTTGCCAGAGGGGAAGGACTGGGTGAAAACGTAAAGGGATTGAGAAGTACAGACTGGTAGTTACACAATAGTCATGGGGATGTAAAGTATAGCACAGGAAATATACTCAATAATATTGTAATAACTATGCATGGTGACAGGCAGGTACTGGAAATATTGGGGGGGAACACTTTGTAAAGTATCTGATGTCTAATCACTATGCTGTACACCTGAAATTACTACAAAATAATATTGAATGTAAACTTTAATTTAGAAGAACAAAAACAAGAACCCAAAACAACATTGAACAAAATGATGTTATTCAAGGACCTGCAGTATTTCCTACCTCATAGGGTTCATGTGGAGATTAAATGAGATAATCAGTGATACAAAGTGCTCAGAATAGTACCTGAAACACAATGAGTACGCATGCACACACACACAAGACATTACCTTACCATTGTAAGGACAATTACTCCTTACAATGACTAAGTCCTCATAATAGTCTACAGTAAGAGCTACATAATCTGGTCCTTGTTCCTTTTTGATTTTACCTCCTACCACTCTGCTCCTCACTTACACCACTCTACTCACTGTAGTTTCCTGGCGGTGTCTCTTGTTAGAGATATACAGACCCATTCCTGCCTCAGTGTCTTTGCCTGGAACTCTCTTCCTCTAGATTATCTACATGTCTCACTCCCTCAAGTCCTTCAGGTCTTGGCTCAGATGTCACCTCAGCAAAGCCTTCCCTGACCACAAGGTTAAAACTACATCACACCCTAGTCTACAGTCTCTATCCCCATCCCTGATTTATTTTTCTTCTTGGCACTTAACACTCTATATCATCTGTGTATTTGTTTGTTTATTAACGGTCACATCCCACTAGAATATAAGTTCCAGAAGGTCAGGGATTTCTGCCTATTCTATTCACTGCCTAAAGTAAATTCCTAAACTCCTAAAGTGAACTCCAAAGTGGCTAAAACTGTGCCTAGCATAGAGTAGGTGCTCAATAAGTGGTTGTTGAAAGAACAAATGAAGAACAAGAAGTTCCAGACAAGATAAGCCCAAGATCCCAGCACAAAGGAGTTTAGGTTTGATCTTGACTTGCTAGGCCTGGGGTCATGAAATCTCAGACTCTCTGGTCCAAGCTTTGAGCTTCCTCAGGTGTGGCCAACTTGTGGTGTTACTTACCTCTGAGAGGCAGGGCTCCTCCGCAGCCCTGCCAGAGTATCCAACTCCTGCATGCTGCCACGGCTTACCGAGGCAGTGGAGTTGGCAAGGCGAATGGCACGGCGCTTGGCCCTGCGGGGGCAGCAAGAGGATAGCAGACTTCCAGGACCTACGGGCTGGGAGGACACGGAGGTGCTGCGGCTGGTGCGGCCACACAGTGAGACAGCACCCAGGGCCTCATTGAAGGTTAGCTCATCTGTGAACTCATGGCACTGTGGGAAGAAGGGAGGCACGGTCAGAAGGCACTACACAGGAGTTGTCCCCACTGCCAGGCCTTTGCTTAGGCCATTCCTTCCTTTCTGCAAGTCACCCTCTCTTCCCTTCCTTTGCCCATCCTTCAAGGCTCAGCTCTATCAGGTCTCTTCCAGGAAGCCCTGCATGATTTCCAATTAGTAGTGAGCCTTCAATCCCAGGGGGAGATATGGCTTGGTGGCAGAGAGATCCCCTTCATTCTGCTAGGAAACTTCTCTTTAGGCCTCACCGTTGTCTTCTCTAGACAATGCAGCAAGTGGTGATGTTGTTGTTCAAATGCAGAACGGTTCCTGACACACACCGCCTGTTCCTCCCCACTGCCAGTGTCCTGGAGTGGATGGAGCAGAGAAATGAGATCAGCATCTTCCTCCTCCCATCACTTCTCACACCCAACCCCAGTCTGGGACCTACCCACCTCAAGGCCCCCGTTCTGCTTGTACTGCAGGAAGGCGTTGGTGGTACCACTCTTTGCCAACCGGATCCTGGCTGAGCGCACCTTCTACAGAGAGGAGAGAAAGAGTCAGGTGGGTAAACACAACTAGTGACTGACTGGCTTGGGGTCAGGGGGAATAGGAGATACTCAGATGGAAGGCACAGCTACCTGCTGTGCTCGGCGCTTGTCAGCACGCTGGTTCTGGTGGTAGATGCGGCTGAAGTTGGAAACAATGACTGGCACAGGCAGGGCAATGACCAAGACACCACTGAGCGAGCAGATGGATCCGAAAATCTTGCCAGCAATGGTGCTGGGCACCATGTCTCCATATCTGGGGCCAGAGGAGGTGAGCCAAGGTCAAGAAAGGTGTCTACCCACTCCTCAGTCCCCCACTTCATCCCATCCAACCCAACTCACTCCGAGACCATGGGCAGGCACTTGAACTCTCTGAGCCTCAGTTTCTTGCTCTGCAAAATGTAAGGGATGACCTTTCGGGCCACCAGTGGGGGTCAAATGAGAAATGGGCCCTCAGCCCCTACTATCTGCTGTCCCCATCTGAGCTGTGCACTGGGCATCTGACCCAGCTAGAAACCTAATACCTAGCATAGGGGAAAAGGAAGAAATCACAGGCAGTGAACATAGCCTTCTGGAGAGTGAGTTCCACCATTGCAAACCAGCTGAGGAGCTCTGAGTCCTGAGTCCTGGCAGCAGTGCTCTGTTGGTTTTGTTGCATCTGTCTTACCTTTTCTAGGTAGGATTCCTTCCTATTCCCCCAGAGGAAACCTTGAAACTGTCCTCATATGAAAAAAATAGGGGGGAGCCTTAAAATTGCCCCCTCCCTCTCTCCATGCCACCCCTCCTTCCACTGAGATGGAGCAGAGTCAATCTTGCCACCTTGTTTCACAGAGGGGGTGAAAACCAAAGTCAGGGAGGTTCCATAACTGACTTGCTCAAGATCACACAGCATACTTTTATGCTAACCACAGGACCAATCAGATCCCCTCCACAAAAGTGCAGCCTCTGCAGCCTTATGCCTCTAAGCCTTCGTTCAAACTGTGCCCACCCAGCCTCATGGCTCTTCTGTATTTCTTTATTTAGTTCGTTTCTGTATTTTTTTAATTTTGACTTATTTAAAAGTTTTTCCCACTTGGCCATTTCTGGTTCTGTAATGTGTCATCTCAGACTGTGTTCTGAACTAGAAGACACGGGCAACTGCCCAGCCTCCAAAGGTTATTGTACAGACTGAATAGCGTAAAAGGCATCAAATTATCCCATTCCAATCCATTCTCAAGGCTCATTGTTCGTTTGTCAATTTAATCCTGAACTTCCAACCAGAATTAATTTCTACTCCTTAGAAACCTCAAATTAATTTTATGTACCTCTACTAAAGCACTGAGTGAACCCAATTCATCCACTCAACAGATACTGAGCAGCAACTGTATACTTAATCTTGGTGATGGAAATTAGAAAAGGCTCACAGTCTCTGCCTTAGACAGTGTCTTTAAGAGCAACATGAGTTTGGTGGTTCCATTTGATGTTTTTATCCCAACCATTTCCTCTCCAGGACTAGCAGCAAAAAAAAGTCATGCTGAGAATATTTTGCTCTGGGGAGCCACAGAGGTAGTGCCCCACAGAGCAGACGATTCTAGGGGGTTGAGAGCTGTGGGCGCTCAAGATGGAAAAGGGGGTGATAACTTTCACAACTGTCAGAACTGTCTCCGAAGCTCTAAAAGGGGATCATCATTTCTCATTTTACAGAGGAGAAAACAGGCCCAGAGAACACAAGGTCAACAGAAAGAGTACAGCTAAGACAATCCTTGAATCCCAGTCTCTTGACCTGGAAAAATCAAGGCATTGTCACAGCTTGATGGAATTTGAAGACCAGTTCAAGTTCTTCAGTTTTTACAGATGAGCAAACTGAAGGTAAAATAGAGAGAGATCATTTACCTAACCTTCATTTACAAAACCAGTGAGTGTAATTGCCTGAGCGGGCAGTTCCTAACACAGGGTCTACACTCACCCAAGTGTGGTCATGGTGACAATGGTATACCAGAAGGCCGCGGGGATGCTAGTAAAGTTGGTCTTGTTTGTGCCCTTCTCAGCATAAAACATGACAGTGGCAAAGATGATGATGGCCATGGTAAGGGAAAAGAGGAGAAAGCCCAGCTCAGAGGCACAGCTCTTGAGTGTGTAGCCCAGAATTCGCAAGCCCTGTGAGTGCCGGGAGAACTTGAAGATTCGGAACACCCGGAACACACGAAGGGTGACGAAGGCTCCAGAGACATCCTCATTCTTGGGCACAAAAAGCCCGATATAGTATGGCAGGATGGCCACCACATCGATGAGGCTCATTACACTCCGCAGGAAGCGGCAGCGGCTGGGGGCAGCAAACAGCCGCAGGAGATATTCACCCGTGAATATGAGCACACAGGCCGTGTCCATGCAGAAAAAGGCCAGCGGGAAGCGTTCGCCACAGGGCTGCTCCCTCGAAGGCCGCCGCGCAGGGCTGCGGCACGGGATGGTCTCGACCACGTTGGCGATGACTGACACGGCAATGAAAAAGCCGGTCACGTAGTAGAAGACGAGCGCCGCAGTGCTCGTGTGTGGGTTCTCGAAGGCCCGCCAAAGCCTCTGGCGAAGGGAGCTGCCGGCCCGCAAGGCTGGCCCGTCCGCGGCCTGCTCGGCTTCCTCATCCTCCGCCAGGCGCTCTGCGTTCTCCTTCTTGCGGTCCCGGTACTCTTCCAGGCAACAGTCGCCAACAAGCTCAGGTACCAGGCCATAAAAGGCCAGTTCTTCGTCGAAGGCCTGGATGCACTCCTGCCGTGGGCAGTGCAGACGGCCGGTGCGGTAGAAGTTCAGCACATGTCGGAACATGTCCGGGTCGCGATCGAAGAAGTACTCGCCGGAGTCAGCATTGTAGAAGAATTCCTTCTCTGAACTGCCCAGCAGGGTGTCTGGGTAGCGATCTAGTGTGTTCTTCCAAGTCTCAAAGCGCCTTCCGCTCACGTTCACCACCAGAACCTCATCTCCTCGAGATGCCTTCACCCCTGGCGCTGGGGGCAGGGGCTGCTGGGCCAGGGGCAGCCAGCCCACTGCGGCAGCCCGCGCAAAAGGCAGCCACGTGGCCACGCCTGCTGCCATCCTGCCGCGCACCCCAGGCCCTCGAAGACTTGGGGGGCGGTGGCCTTTAGGAGAATGTGGCTGTCTCCAGAATGGTGGGGGCTTGGAGGGGACCTGGGACACTCGCACAAGGAAACTGGGGATGTCTAGAGATGCCAAGAGGAACCTGGAGGAGGAACTAGAGACAGGGGCAGGAGCTTGGGAGGCATTTAGCGGGTCTGGGAAGGACCTAGGGGATGTCTTCAGGGACTGAGAAGCAGGTAGGAGACATGGAAAGGAGCAGAGAAGGAGTGTCTAGAAGGGACAGAGAAGGATCTGAGGGAGCATTTAGAGAGACTGATATGGATCTACAAAGGTTAGCACATGCCTGACAGATGTCTGGGAGTATCTAGTGGGGGCAAGAAACACTAGGGAGCTGTCCACATTCTCAGGAGTTCTGAAGAAAGGAAGAAGGGACTGGAACTACTTAGTGGGATTGGAGAGAGGACTGGGGTGTCCAGAAGGGTAGAAATGGGACCAGAAGGGTGGAGGTGTTTGAAAGAGGCTAAGAGTATCTGGACAGGGATTTTAGGCGGGGGGGAGGGGGGGCGGATAAGAAAGGCCAGGAAGTTGGTCCACACTCTGAAGACCTCTGGGGAAAGATAAGGAGGTTGGAGTCCCTTCTTGGACCTAGGAAAAGGGTTGATGCATCTAATGAATGTCTATAGAGCCAAGAGGTTGGAAAGGGGCTGAGAGGTGTCTTGGGAGTGCCTACATATGCCAAGAATAGCCTGGGGGTGTCTACATTTTAAAGTAGTCCTGGGGAATGAAGGAGAGTTTGGGCCCCTAGTGGGTCTGCAGAAGGGAGTGGGATATCTGATAGGATAGATAAGGGGCTAGGCTATTCTTTTCAGAGGCTAAGAGGTGCCAGGGGGAGAGGGGTATCTAGGGGTTTGAGAAAGCCTGGTCTATCCTCGTAAGAGTTCCGGGGACAGAAAAGGGGCTTGGGGAATCCTGTCGGACTGGAGCTCAATTGGAAGGAAGTTAGACACAGACCCAGAGCACCCAGAGGATCGAAAAAGACTAAGAGGAAGAGGGGATGCTCCCCAAAATGGGTCGGAGATCTCAGTGGGATGTTGAAAGGGAGTTGGGTGTGTCTCCAGGAAGCGGGGCAGCTGGGCCTTGCAGGAGGCTGAGGAGGGAGGCCAAGATAAGGCTGCATCCCACTCTTGGGGGCTGGTCTGGGAAACCACACCCCGAGGGGCTGATGGTGTTCGCTGGGTAGCAGCAGTAGCAGCAGCAGCAGTTGGAGGAGGAAGAGGAGAAGCAGCCACAGCCAGGCCTGGGAGTGAAGGCAGCACAGACAGAGGAGGGGACTGGGTCCCTGGAAGGAGGTTCTGGAAGGACAAGGTCCAGCAGGACCCCGGGGGGGAATGTCCCAGGATGTGCTAGGGCGTGGGGACTGGACCAGGGAAAGGGAAGGAGAGTGCTATTGGTGGCCCCCTCCCACTCCCCACAGGGCCAACCTCACCTGTGTCCCCACTGCAGCAGCGGCAACAGCGGAGGGGCTTGGGGTACCAAACACCGGAGCTCCTGCCCCCCTCTGCAGAGCTGCCCAATCTCTCCTCCTCCTCTGGCTCTCTCCCCGCCCCTCTGAGCTTGCCGGAAGATGAAGAGGCAGGGAGGGGCCTCTTGGCTCCCAGAGCCCCTTCCCCTAGGACCGCCTGAGAGGGACCCTGGGGAGACTCCGCCTCCTACAAAGCTGGTTGGGCCTCAGTCGCGTCATCTGGAAAATGGGGGTGGTGGGGAGCTTTGCCAGTTCTTCCCACCTCCTTCCTGGACTCACCCGTCTTCCTGCCCAGCTCCTACCCCCCTGCCCCTTGGGTCCTCCACCCCCACCGTCTGAATCAGCAGCACTTAGCAGATGCGATCGATGGGGAGGCGTCTATTTAATGGCCTTAGAGCGGAGTGCCACAGGGAATGATGCAGCGCTGTGTCCCCTCCCTGCCCCCAAGGCTGGAGAAGGGGTACTGGTGGGGAGCATCTCTATAGGTGGTCAGGTCCCCAAAGCTGCCAGGGGGCACAGATTAAAGCCCAGCTCTAACCAAGACTGCTGGGACTGAAGTACACTCCTCCTGTTTTCAAATGTGAAATGGGGGGTGAGAGTGCAGCTGGGGACAAGTGAGATCCTACCCCCATACCAGGTTCCTTCCCAGCCAGGCCCCACTCTGAGGGGCAGTCTCCTTTATCTGTTCACATCTTGGAGCCTCAAATCATGTCCTCCCCTAGTGGGCTCTGCTCCTGTGACAAGAGCACTAGGTACCAAGTACCCCTGGCATGGATGGGTTCAAACCCCAGCTTTGCTGACTTGCTGTGTCCTTGAGCAAGTGACTTGCATTGTTTCCTCATTTGTCAGATGGAGTTACCCCAACTTGATGGTGTCGCTGGGAGCATTACATGGAGTGATGTGAAAGGGAATACACAGGGCATGGCGCAGAGGACTCATTTTTAGTAATTACCGCTGTGCGGTGCTGGAGAGCAGGGATGTGGGGCCAATTATAGCCTTTCAATCAATTTATCTCCATGTAACCCTCCATTTGTAAACTCATCAAACTCCTGATTTATCCATTTCTCCATGCCTTCACCCACCCACTTGTATATTTACCCCATCCACCAAACTATTCATTAGCCTATCCATATGTAACTCTCTCTGTCCATCCATCCATAGCCCTGCCCATCATTCTACTTTCTCTTCTCATTCATTAGCTCATCCATCTGCCCACTCATCCATCCACACTCCCCTAGCCGTCCATCTGTCCACTTACATTCCCACCTGTCAATCCTCTCTCCCTATCCACCTACCAATCCATCTATCCATTTATTCATCCCATTACCTATCCATCCGTCCATTTATTTCCTAATCTATCCATCATTGATCTATTAGTCCATCCAAACACTTACCCATCCTTCCGTCTGTCCACTCATCCATACCCACACCCCATACACACCGACCCGCACATACATCTGCTCCACTCAGTTTGAGGGGCTAGTCAACAGCTACTGAAGACAGGCTGGGTGAGGCTGGGTGAAGGAGAGTAAAGCTGCGGCCAGAGGCCTCCCTTCCCATTCCAATGGTGTGACCTCGCCACCCCCAGTACATCCCTACTGGTTGGAAAGAATGAGGGCAGACAGTCAGTGGGTGGGCCCACCTGGCCAGATGATATTTTGGCTGCACAGCCTTTACACACACACGTTGCTAGAATGCTGAACACGGACCTCACCCGACCCAATATCCCCAATTCCAAGTGCAGAGTAGCCAGGCTTCCAGACATAAATTAAAAATAAAATAAAATAAAAAAGAGTTGGTCTCTGGGAAGGAGAGCTCATGCAGAGATGAAGGCAACTGCCCCTGGGATTCAGGGTCAAGGAAGACCAGAAATCCCTGCCCTTCCCCTCAGGGTCCTCACTCCCCAGGGACCACTGCCCTAAGATAGGGTCACTAACAACCAGCCATCAGGCTTCAAACCCCTTTAATGTCCAGTCCCAACTTATTTGATTTCAGTGCCGGCCCCCGTTTCCCCACTTCAGCCCAAGGGAATGGTGTTCTAGGGGTGGGTTGAGGAGGAAGTGGGGGCAGCCGGCAGGTCTTTAGCTGGCTTCTCCTGGTTGTGGGTCTGGGTCAGAGGACCCCACGCACTCCTTGCTGAGCCGCACAATTTCCTGGGACAGAACTTCCATGTCCTAAGAAACAAATAAACCATCAGGGGCCAGAGAAGGCGGCAGGGGAAGCTCCCTCACCAAGCCGGGGGTGTCCTTCTTACTTCATCAATCAATACCCAATTAAGTCTAGCCTGGGACAGGAAGGTGTTTGGAGAAGTTCACAAAGCCCCCAGCAGTGGGCTGGGCTCGGGAAAAGTGTATGTATGAGTGTGTGGAAGCCTCTGGAGCTAGGAATTTGGGTATGGGAGTGGATCACCTGCTATGCATGGTGCACTGGAGGTTACGACCCCCTACCGCCCTGGCCACCTTCTTTTTAGTAAATGGTGAGTTTGCTTCTCAGAAGCAGGTGCCAGGTCTGCATTCCTTCTGACTCCTCCAGAGATGGGGGAAATATTTGAGTGCCAGGATGGACAAGTGGACATGTAGGTGGACACATGGGGGATCCATGGTAGGCAAACAGGTGGACAAATGAACTGTTCAGAGGACAGATGCAGGGCAACAGGTAGGCAGGCAGGTTGTTGGGTGGGTGGGTAAAAGCTAGGACAAGGAGTGTGATTGATGAGTAAATAAGAAAGAGAGCAGGTCAGGCAATGGGTGGAAAGACATGGGGCAGATGATTGGATGGGTGAGGGGCAGATGGACGAATAGTACGGTGGGTCGATGGAAGAGCTGGGTGACCATGTGTATGAATGCATGAGTGGATGGATGCAAGGACAGAGGGAAAAGTGAACCAAACTGACAATAGTAACTTGACTGGAGGATGGGAAGATGAGGATGAAGGAATGGTTGGCGAATGGAGTAGGTGAATGGGGGAGACTGGCAGATGACCTAGGGCCTGTGTGGTGACTGGGGAGTCGGGTGGCTGCATGGACAGGTGGGCACACTCATAAGCTACTCGCCTTATGCAGGTGCATATTCTTGGTGAGCTGCTCCTCCAGCATGTTTTGTAGTTTCTTGTTCATCTCCCGAAGGTTCTCATCTCCTGGCTTCACTAGGTCTCTCAGGACACTGCCCAGCCCACTGCGGTCTGTGTGGCCTGCTGCCACGGACACATCTGCAAGGGCCCAGACTGAGAGCTACCCCCTCAGCAGAACCAGAGGAGGAATAGCCAGAGACAGAACAGAAAAGAAGGAAACAGAGAGTGGAGGAGGAAACTGGGGGACGGGCCATTTCATGTAAGGGGCAGAGGCTTAGCCATGCGAACCCTGGTTGTCACTTGTTAGCTGTGCAGCCCTGAGAAATGGGGATAATAATGAAATCATGGAGCTGGAAAAATGTATATGACTGCACGTGAAGCACAGAGCACAGTCAGGTCTCAGCACATGTCAGTTGGTATGATTCTGATTCATAAGGAAAAAAAAGGGAGGGAAGAAGGTTTGAAAGAAAGGAGCAAAAGAAACAAAGATGGGGAGGCTAGAAGAAAGAGGAGAGAGGAGGGAGAAAAGTGAGGAAAAGATAAGGACCCCAGAGGTATACATATACAGAGAAAGAAAATTTCTGAAAAAAAAAATTTAAAAAAAAAAGAAAATTTCTTGAGATGGAACAATATAGACAGGAACACTGTGACAACATGAAGGGAAAATGGGGCACAAAAAAGAGATAAGGAGAAGAGATACGGGAGAGACGAGGAAGTGACAAAGGGAGAAGAAAGGAGAAAGAAGGCAGAAAGACACACTAGAAAAAGCAGAGTGGAAAGATGACAGAGATCCAGGGAAGAGGGAGGAGCCGAGATAAGAGACAGAACAGAAAGAAAGACACACAAGTACAGGCCTGCCCTGGTATCCCTTCCGTCAGCTGTGGTCTTGTCGGTAGCTTTGCTGAGTTCCAAGAGAAAAGGAGAAAAGCCTTGGCACTGGACAGTGGGGAGGGAGGGAGCAAGGGAGAGGCTGGATGAGTGGTGAGGGCTGGGGACGGGGCACTGACCGATCCGGCTGTCCATGACGTAGGTCTCAATGATGGCGCTCTTCCGGCAGAGATCCTCTGCCATGGAGGCGCTGCTCACTTCCAGGTGCTTCACCTGTGGGGTGGCCCAGCCCACCTCAGACCCCTTGACTGCACATGTTTACACGAGGAGGAGCCAGCCAAACATCAACCACCCCGCCCCAGCCTCCTGGCCATGTAGGGACAAGCAGGCAGACAGCACCTTCTCCTCCAGCATCCATTTCTCCTGCTGCGTCTCTGCCAGGCGCTGAAAGAGCTCAGCCACTTCTTCATCTGACAGCTCTGCCGGCCTCGGGGGCTGCGCCTGGGGGCTGCTAGATAAGGACTGCAGGGAAGAGGAGGGGAGAGGCCACCCTGGACTCAGCGCTTCGGCCCAGATGCGGTCAGGGTTAAGAAAGAGAATGATTTTCTCTTTCGGGGTGTTGGAGGGAGGGTGGGCTCTGCACCTAGGGCCGTAGTCAAGTCTTGGCACCCTCAGACTTGATCCCCTTTTGCCTAAAGGGGGAGACAGGAGCCACCACGTCATAGCCTTATGGAGAAGATGGAGAACCCATAGCACCTGTGACCTAAATTCCAGTTGAAAGGAAAATTAGGGGAGAGAGGAACCAGCTAAATGATACCACTAGAAAGCCAGCAGCAAAAGTCAAAAGGCGGAATACTTTCTGCAGGTCAACTGAGCTGGTCTCTTCTATAGGTTGGTGTGAAAAAAAGGGACCACACTAGATTCAAGAGACTTAAGGGATGTAAAGCAACCAGACTCAACATGTGCTCTGAAACTGAATGCTTATTCATAGAAAACCAGCAATAAATGACATTTTGGGGCCAACTGGAGAAATCTGATTAAGGTCAAAGTATTAGATGAGATGGAAATTAAAAAAATTGGGAGGGTAGAGATCAACTGAACAAAAACAGGTTACTTATAATCTCATTTAGGATTACAAAAGGAGAAACAGGCCTGGAAGGGTATGAACTAAGGATATAGAGTGGTAATCTCCAGGCGAAAATGTGAATGCTTTGGATTCTTTTTTTTAAGTTGTGTTTTTAAAATTTTTCTATGATGCACACGTATGGAATAATAAAAATTATTTCCAAACAAAAGTAGCTGTCAAGGAAGCTAGTATAATAGACAACAACAGCAAGTGATAATCATCAGTTGGAAAAAAGGACTTCCTACAGGGATGATGCACCTACTTAGAACCACTTATTTTATGGCACCAGGAAAGGCAGAATTAGCCCACAGATGATGAAAAAGAGGGTTAGAGGGAATCATTTGCCCATCCCCTATTTAGCAATTTGAAACTATGCTGGTGAGTTTGGGTAAAAGTTGACAAGGAAATGTGTGCGCTGGGTCCAGAAGGAAATACGAGGGCCCCAGAACTTGGGTAGGAGAGACCAGTGCTGCTGGCCCCTCCCTGCCCCTTACCCTGGCTGCAAGGGTGGAGCTCTCCTTCTCCCGCAAGATTTCCCGGTAGCTGAAGGAGGAGATGCTACTGCTGTCCCCGGTCTGGGTTCGGCTTGGTGAGTTCATCTCTGAGAGAACCAGCTCCTCAAGGCCTGGGCAGAGAGGGAAGAGAAACCTGAGCCCCAATTCCCCAGGGTCCCAGGGCAGCGACTGGCAGGAAGAGGCAGAAATAGATCTGACAGAGATGGAAAGAAGCAAAAAGACACTTGGGCACACAGGAGGATAGGGAGAGGCAGAATCAGAAAAAAGAGCTGCCTCTCTAGGCAAACCCACACACATCAGAAGAGAAACAAAGGTGAAGAAATGGGGGAAAGATCATGAAGTGGACACACCCGGACATGAAAGTGGCATACACACTCATCAGGGTACCAACAGCTGGAGAGGGCACAGGGGAACACCCACACACAGAGATCAAATCCCAGAGAGACAGCAAGCTGGAGCAGATGAGAGAGGAAGAGACCCTGGATAAGGACCCGAGTCAGAGCAGAGATGGAGGGAAAGATGGAGCTAACTCTCATAGCCAGGCACCTAAATCTGAATTTCATCTAACAAAGAGAATGTATAGCATACAATTTGAGTATGTTGATTCATACATTACGCTGTAACAAAACAGAAATCAAACTCTCCTTTTATAAAAATGGGTTACTTCAGAGACAGAGTGCCTCAGAGAGACATTGCTTTAGTGAGAGATACATTCGTTTTCGCCACATCAGTTAAAACATGGCCACTGTGCTTAGGCTCCTGCAGCTGCTTTGGGGTATCAGGATTGGGGGGCTGATGCCAGATCCTCAGGATCTCCTGCAGGAGCAGATTAGCTGTGGAGGGACAGGGAACAAGTTTTCTCTGAGCCTGTGATATGGGAGATGCACCAGAGTCATTACTGCATCATCTTTATTTATTTAAACATATTGATAGGCCATTTCTTTCTTGGAAAAAAAAAAGTCTGAAGCACCTCAACTTTCGTCGTGGTTGTTGCATCGTCTGGCATAAGTGGCAGAAATAACATGGACTTTAGCTGCATAATGATCATACCACAGTGTTGCTGCCTGATTGTAAGTCTGTCTCCCTAGCTCATCTTGGACTTCTTAGAGGACCAAGACATGGAGTCTTTCCCATCAGGGACCTGCAGCGTGGGGGCTCAGTCCGTATTTATAGATGAGAGAGTGGATAGAAAACATTTAGAGACGCTGGGTGAGGTGCAGGAGTGTGCATGTGGTGATTGTGGGGTAACGGACAGAGGCATAGACAGAAAAAGACAGAAGAGAGACAGAGATAGACAGAGATAAAGGGAGAGAGAAAAGAAAAAGAAAGGTGGGAGGAGAAAAGGGGAAGAACTAGAAAAAAAGCAGGGAGAGAAAGGCAGATACAGAGAGAGATGACATGAGCAGGCAGAGAGAGACAGAAACAGAAGAGACACAGCAAAAAGGAGAGAGACACAGAAAGAGATAATGCAGAGAAAGATAAAAATAGAGGAGAGACAGATGCAGAGAAAAGGGAAAAGACAGACCAAGTTCAAGAGGGACAGAAGACACAGGAGAGCTGGTGGAGTGAGGTACAGAAAGCATCTCTGGCCTTCAGGCCCAAGCCCTGCCTCCCTGGGTCTCAGCCTCCCTTGAGGTCTGGGTCCCTCACCGGAGCGGCTCTTGCTGTTGGTTAGGATGTCCTGCAGCCGCTCCTGCAGCTTATCCGCCCGTTTCCTCTCAAGGTGCAGCTGCCGCTTGAGATCCTTGAGCTTTGGGGGCACAGAGGGAAAGGTAGGGGCTGAGGCCCAGTGGAGCCGCAGGTGGGGGGATACAGGGCAGGACAGGGCTGTGCTGGGATACCACCTCCCCCTCATACCGCGGCACTGCCTTTTTTCTCCAGGATGCGCTGCCCATCCACTGTGTCTTTCACCTCCTGTGTGACAGAGAAAGCATGGCTGATGGGTGCTAGAATGGCTGCATGCACTGTGCTCCCTCCCTGCCCCATTACGGCAAGCCAAGGCCTGGGGTGTGTCTGAGGACCATGGAGCAAGCAGTAACCTGCTTCAGGCTGCTGATGGTCTTCAGGTGGCAGTCACGCTCCTCCCGGGCCTGCTGGAGCTGATCCAAAACACACTGTAGCTCCTCCTCCTTGCTCTGCAAAGCAGAGGGCAGCTCAGACCTCAACTCCAGACAGTCCTTCTACCAGAGCCTCTCCCTCCCCGGAGATGGATGACACCATGCAATAGGCACCTTCAGCTCGTTAGTGTGCTGCTCCTGGCACTGCTTCAGGGCTTCCTCTTGTTCCTGCTGCTGTTGCTGCAAAGATTCCTACAAGACAAGTCCCAGGTATCACCATGGCCCCCCAGAGGACACCGCACCCAGTGAGATATGTGAGGGACTGCAGCACGGAGTCCCCAGGTGTGCAGAAAAGACATTCCTGCAGGGAACATTGCATGTCTTTAGGCAGTACACAGAAGTGTCACATCTGGGGCTGTGTTGTCACATCTAAGACCGACATTTGCATTTACATTTTACTTAATAAAACATAACACAGCATTTACTGCAGGTGAGGAATGTTGTAAGGCTTTTATATGTATTAACTCATCTTACATACCCCTCCACAATACCTAGAATATAGGTATTATTGTTATTCGTTTTTTACCGATGATGGAAACAGGCTGCATAGAGGTCAGGAAAGTTGGCTAAGGTCACACAGCTAGGAAGTGGCCCAGCCAGGACTCAAACCCAGGTACAGGACTGGATCCAGCATCTATGCTCCTCATGGCTCTATGACACCACCTCTAATGTACTGGATTATCATGAGTTTTCCAGAAAGGGGCAATAAAAGGTTTTGTTCAAATAAAATTAGGATACTATAATAATTTCCTGACAGAAGTACAATTTCAGAAACAAGAGGTGCCTTTTTAAAATTTGCAGATCAGACATTCTGCCTTATTGATGGCAATACCCTAGTCCCCTCCACAGGGCTGCTATTGAGCCAGGGAGACTGTGGGGATACCCAAGTCCAGGGCATCTCAGAAAGTCCCAGGGCCTAACCACTCCTTGTTTCCCGGTTTAGCATGTCCCTCGATCAGCCTCTGAGACTCACCAGGCACCAACTTACCTCAGCCTCCTTCAAGCGCCGTTCAAACCAGCCCTTGGCTCCATCCATAGAGTGTACCTGAGCTTGAAGTTCTTCCACTGTCTGCTGGAGATTCTCTAGTTCCCGTGTTCGGGCCTGGGAGAGGACTGACTGTCACAGGCCAGACAGGTGGAGGAGCGGGCACCTCACCCATGCCATGCCCTAGCCCATCAGCAGTGCTGTGCTCCTCCTGTTTTAGAGGTCAAAGTGCATCATCATCTACCCACCCACCTTCTCCTCACGGATCTGGGCACGGAGCTCCTCCTCCTGCCGCTTCTTGTCTTCATGCAGTTCACGGAGTTCCCGCTCATAGCGGGCACGCACCCCCAGCACCTCCTTTTCATGCCGAAGTCGAATAGCTCCTAGCTCCTCCTTGTGCTGGGACTTCTCCTGCAACGTCTCCATTGCTAGTTCATCCAGCATGGCCTTCCGCTTCTCAGCGCTCTGGGGGCCAGGAAGGTGGAGCAGGAAGATGTCAGTCAATGTCCTCCCTGAATACCAAAGAAGGCCTACAGCCCTCTCCCCAGGTCCAAGGAATGAGCCAAACTCCACCTCCTCTCCATACACAGAACCGGCTGTTAGTCACCCATCCTCATGCAACTGGTCACTTTGTGTCCCTTCCCTTTCCCATGGGCTGGGCCACATCACCTGCCCCATCCCTGTGAAGCAGGCCAATCTCTCCCCTTGCAACCTTCCCAGAGCTGCCCACCTTCCGAGCCTCCTGTAGTTCCTGGGTCAATTGTTCCTTCTCCTGTCCGATTTCTTGAAGTTGTTCTAGCAGCCGACTATTGGCTCGTAATGACTCCTAGTGTGGGGACAAACGGGGTGAGTTTGATAAAAAGCCCCCAAGAGATGCTGGTCACCCAGGACACTCTGGTAGACCATCTCCCTAAACCCCGTAAAGTGGGTATTGCCCTCTCCATTTCCACGTGAGAACCATGGCAGGGACTGCTAGCTGCTCTTTAGTATTCATTCTTCAATAGACTTTGTGGTTGGGCACATAGTGGTCCAGCTGATGTTTCCCTGCCTCCCTCACAGTTAGGTGTAGCCATGGAACTAAAAGTGGTGAGTACAGTATACACTGTAAAGGAAAAGGGCGTGCTGGGCCTTTCCTCCTTCCTCTCAGATGAAATAAAAACATGATGGTAGGGGAGCTTGAGCAAGCATCTTGGATGCCAAGATAGTCTTGAGTCACAGGTGACAGAACAGCAATGCAGAAAGAACCTGGGTCCGTGTCGACGGATCAGAAGCCAGTGTCCCATACCTGGACAACCCAGCTCAACTCTTACATGAAAGAGAACTAAGCTTTTATCAATGGAAACCACTATTATTCTACCGTCTATTATGGACTCAGAATGGCTTTCTTAACTAACTGAAGATGCTTAGTCTTAGAAATGAAATAACTTGGTCTAGGACACACACATGCTAATACATTAGGGAGCCACACTGGACACCAGGTCTTTCTGACTGCACAGTCTTCCCATTGCACCTCATCGCAAACCCCACTGCACCAGCACCAGACACTAGAAGACAGGTCACAACCATTAAGTGTCACCTGAAGCTGGGAATTGAGGTCGTCTTTCTGTCCCATGAGGTCCTCATACTCAGTCTGCCGTTGCTGCAACTGAGCTGTCAGCTCAGCAGTCTGTTCCCGGAGCATATTCAGCTCTTGGGTCTTGGCTGTTTGGATCTAGAGAAAGTAGTGGTGATGGGAAGTGGAGTGAAAGAGCCCCTGGGGGCCAGTCACAAGGTGTGAGCCTCCCAGGTCCAGGGAGACAGGGAGAGAAGTAGAAAGAGCCAGGAAGACAGAGGAAGAATTTCAAAGAGAAGAACAGTGGGCGAAAGATCAACAGGGGAATGGATAAACGTGGTATATTCACATAAGGGGATACTACACAGAGATAAAAGAACAAACTAGTGCTACATGTAAATAAACTTCATGGATATAATGCTACAGGAAGGAAGCCAGACACAAAAAGAAAGCCAGGTTCCATTTGCATGAAGGTAAAAGACAAATAAAACTAATCTATGTTGCTAGAGTTCAGAGGGGTGGTTATTTTGGGGGAAGTATGAATTGGGAAGGGGTAGAAGGGGCCTCTGGGGTACAGAAAATGCTGTTTTGATCTGGGTGGTGGCTACGTGTAGAAAGATAGATAGACAGACAGACAGACTAATAAGATAGACAGACAGACAGACAGACTAATAAGATAGACAGACATGCTTCAATGAGTGCACACTTAAGACTAGTCTGCTTCTTGCATTTTACGGGGGAAGCAGGGATGGATGCAAGAGAAGTAGGGGCATAATAGAAGTAGGGATGGATGGCCAAAGAGGAGAAGGGTGGAAGCCAACAGAAACAGAGGTGGGAGAACAGCATGAGGTCAGGAATACACTGTTTCAATATGGATCAGAAGCAGAGGGAGATGGGGAACTGGGGAGGGATCACCGAGGGCTCCCAAAGTGTCTTGTACCTGCTCCAGGGCAGCCAGGCTAGTCCTCAAGGCATTGTTCTCAGCCAAAAGTCCTTCTACTTGTTCCTGTGCATCTGCACTCTGGATGGACACCTAGCCCCACCCCCACAATAGGTGAGAGTGGGTCCAGAACAGGGGGACAGCCAAGAGAGGACACACTCATACACAGAAACCACAAGGGAAGGCAGGACCCCTGGGGCCTGGCCTGCCTGTGCAATACCCACTGGAACTGCCCCCACCCTTGACCCCCATATTTCTGAGCCCACCAGTATGATGTACCTGATCTTGCAGGGCTCGCAGAGCTGCTGCATGTTCCAGGCGCTCCCCCTGTCGCTGATCTCTCAGCTCTGCCAGGCTCTGTGGGGACCAGGTCAGGGGAAGCCATTCTAGATCTCAGCTTCCCCTAGGGTACACAGAACTATACAGACTCCCTCTTTGACTACCTGACAGCATGTGCCTAGCACTTGGGGGTCTCGAGATACCCAGCTAGCAGAGATCTCAGGTTCACCCAGACTCTAGTCATTACCCCCAGGGGCCTCAAGCACCCCTATATCCCAGCCCCAAGCATCTCAGAAAACACCCATGTTCCTGGTGACTTCAAACTCACTTAGTCCCCATCTATAGTAGGTCTCACACTCACCCAGACCCCAGTTTAGAGACCCTAGGACTCTCAGGCAGTTAGTCCCCAGGGACTCGAGCTTCACCCAGACTCCAGACCCCAACCTCAAGAGGCTTCAGACAAACTCAGTCCCCACATCCCTAGCTGCTAAGAGTTACCCATCTAAACTCATAGCCCCAGACTCTAAAGGTCTCTAACTCATACAGTCTCTTAATTTCCAGCTTAAGGTGAGGTCTCAATATTAACCACCCCTCCACCATCTTCCATTCCTGTCCCCAGTCTCTGGAGATCTTCAGACCTTGCTAAATGAAGATCCAACTTTACCCAGACTTCTTTCCACAGCTCCTAGGAGCCTTAGACCTGCAAGCCACCATATTCCCCAGTCCACAGGACTTCAGACTCACCTACTTTAGGGGGAAGCCTGGAGGCTCTAATGTCACCTAATCCCCAGCCCTCAGGAGCCTCAGACCCAACTAGACTTTTGCTCCAGTCTCTGGACATCTCACACTCACCAGTTTTGTATTTATAGGCCCCAGGGGTCTCATGGTCACCCTGCACATGTGATCTAGCTTCCTAGGTGTCTCAGACCAATACCCTGAGGGTTTCAAGTGCACTCAGCCTCCAGGCCCAACTGTCTCATCCATGGAAGTCTTGCATCTACCCAGCCCCCTTAGGTCTCAATGTCACTCAACCACCCTCACTGGGTTGAGCACCCTGGTTGGGGGCATTCGAGAGGCAACCGATCAATGCTCCTCTTGCACACAGATGTTTCTCTCCCTTTCTTTCTCCCTCCCTTCCCCTCTCTCTAAAAAATAAATAAAAATTTTCAAAAGTCACTGAACCTCCAGGGAGTTTTAGACTCACTCCAATTCCTGGTCTCAATCCCTGGGAGTCCAATGATCCAGAATTCAGCCTCTCACCTGATTGACAGCCTCCAGTTCCTGCTGCAGCTTCTGAGTTCTAGCCAACTGGGCTTTGAGATCAGCTTCCTTCCGCTGTTGTAACTCCTCAATCTTGTTCCTAAAGTGATGTGAGGCAGCAGGAGTACATTGACCATGGCCTAAGGCCCAATCTCCCAGCTCTGCTCCTGAGGTCTTCAGTTAATTCTGTTGGGCACCATCCCTGGAGTCCACCAATACTCCCAACCCTGGTAGTTACCGGCTGTCATTGAATAGTGTCTCCTTTTCTGTCTGCAGACGGCAAAAACTGGCCAGAGAAAGACAGACATAGGTGAGTCAATTCCATAGGTCAATCCTCTCCCTAGTTCCACCAGATCCCTTCCCCCACTTCTGGAAAAAAGAAATTTACCTTTCTTGTTTCTTTTTCAGTTTCTCAGAGAGCTGGGGAGGGTACAAACAAATGATAATAATCATAATATTAGTAAAGACAAAAATAAACTCAATATTTATAGACACTCTTACTAAGTCTTTTTTAGAAACTGAATTTACTTATGTGATCTTGTGGAATCCTCAAAACAGTCCTGAGGAGTATTACTGGTCTTACAAATGGGGAAACTGAGTCTCAAAAGGGTCTTTGGCTGTCCAGCTGGTCAGCAGCAACAATATGATCTCCATCCAGCTCCCTCAGGCTCCAAAGCCCAGCACTTCTGTCCCCAACATATCAACCAATGGCTACATAATAGAATGGCGAGGCTAGGAGACCTGGAAAACAGGATCATAACTGCCATCCACACAGTGGGTCTCCAGTTCCTACGATACGAGCCTGCAGTCTATAAATTCTTGGATGGATGGATGGACGGATGGGTGGATGGATAGATGAATGGATAACAAGCAGAGCTTGAAGGACAAAGAAGAAAGGAATGGGGCCTACCAGGTACAAGACACAGTGAAACCTTATTAGCCGATTCCATAATGAAAGCAACTCTGAGCCCTGACAGGGTAGCTCAGTTGGTTAGAGATTGTCCCCATACACCAAGGTTGCACGTTTGATCCCCAATCATGACGCACACAAGAATCAACCAATGAATGCATAAATAAGTGGAACAACAAATCAGTGCCTCCCCCTCTCTCTCTCCTCTCTCTAAAATCAATCAATAAATTAAAAAAAATTAAAACAGGAAAGCAACTCTGAGACACAAGTATCAGTATCTCCATTTCACAGGTGACGAAACTGAGGCTATGAGAGGGTGCTCAGCCAGCTTTTGCCTTGCTAGGGGAAGCATAGCAGATGGGTAAGGCAGAGGTCAGAAAAAGCTTGGCAGTCCCACCTTAGCAAGTTCTTCCTGTAGCCTCGACGTTTCAGCTTGCTTCAGGCTCTGCATGGAAGAAAAAGGGAGAGGGTTATTATAAGCAAGGAGAGAGGTAAGGCTTGTACCTTCCCCTACCCTCCTGCCTCCCTAATAGATAAGCCCATGAGATGGTGATGTCACAAACATCTCCATGGGATCAAAGGCAGAGGTAGGGCATCTGCCTGCCACCTAGCACCCCAGGTCCAAGAAACCCAGATTCACCTCCAAGCCTTGTAGTTGCTCCCAGAGCAATTTCTTTTCCTCTTTTTCCATTTCCCACTTCAGCTCCACCTCTGCCAATGGCATGGGGGACAAGGTAGTGAGGGCCTGGCCCTCCAGGTGGTCCCCGTGGCCTTCACTGGCAGTTGGAGACTTTCTGGCTTCTTTTTCATAGCGTTCCTGTAGGGCTAGTGGGTAGAACAGAGATACATGATGGATAAGGTGATCTCGAAAGACCCTTGCTATGTGTCAAATAGAGAGAATTGATCTTCAACCCCTCAGATAGCAGAGACCCTGCCACAAATGACCACAAGCCTATAAAGCAAAGGTTCAGCCCCATCCACACAAATCATAAATCTTTTGAGCTCCACCAACCACTAAAATCCTATCTACCATCAAATTAGACCAAACTGGTTTCCCAAGTTCTGCCAACAGCCCTCCAAGGTCATACCCACCATTCTCCACTGCCTACTTACAGCTGAATTCTTCTTATAACCTTCTGTTCCCCAGCCACATTCTATAGTCTCCCTCCTTATCACCGAACTACCACCCACTACCTCACAAGCCCCAGTTGGTCTCCAAAAGTCCACATATCAGGCTCTTCCCACAGTCTTTCAAGTTTTCTCTCAGCTTTCATCTCAGAGCCCACTGACAATCTAGGCTCAAAATCTTTCCAACACTCCTTCATCCCCCTTCTCCACTTAGGAAATATCTTTCTGATGTTCAATCTGCTAATCTGTAAAATTTGCTAGGTATCAAGCAATGAACTAAACTCACAAAGATACCACCTCTCATCTCTACTCGTCTTCCAGGTGGTGGGCATCACTATATGCACTTTGTAATTGAGGAGGCTTAGGCCCAGAGAGATGAAATGGCTTGTCCAAAGTCATACACTAGTGTTCATGGCAGGACCAAGCTGGATTCTGAAGCTTTTCCACCTTTCCCCAGAAGGAAAACACTCTACTCAAGCCCCGAGGCCCCACACATTCCCAGGAGGGCCTCCACGTACCTGCTACATTCTTCTGCAAAGCTGTGTTTTCCGCCTGCAGTCTCAGCAGCTCTCCATCCACAACGCTCCCGGCTTGGGCAGCCCCTGCCCTAGAAGCCCCATCCTTCAATTGCCGGTTCTCCAGTTCCAGCTGTTCCATCTGGCTGCAGAGCTGAGCAGGGGAAGAGCAAGGTAGCAGAACGGCAGAGAATCAGAACAATACTCGCTGAAATGTATAAAGCACTTGTCCCATGCACTTCACAATTCATTTAATTCCCATAACACTCCTGTGACGTAGATGCCCTCATACTCATTATCCCCGCTTCACAGGTAAGAACACCGAGGCACAGATGTTAAATGACTTCAAATTCACACATCTGTTAAGTGGCAATCACAGAAGTTTGAGCATACTGAGGACAATTTTCTGCTTGCCCACTCCAACCTCACAGTTGCAATCCAAGACCTCAGGTTCCACTGGAAGTTGCTGGTCCAAGATGTCAGCATCACGGAGAGCCCCACCTCCATCCCTCTTCTGCGGAGGGGTCTGTGTCTGGGAGCCTAGGCACCACAGACAGCTTTCAGGGTGTTTCCAGGGCCAGTACTGCCCACAGCCCCATAGCCTCAGCCCTTGGCTGTGGAGAGGTGTACAATGCAAGGAAAACTAAGCCCGCCCCCCTATCAACTCCTGACTAGAATACAGTTCTCACAGCAGACCTGACAAGATCCTGTGTTCCACGTTCAAATGAGACTACTAAGACCCGCAGAGAATTTTTATTTTATTGCCTGGGATATTTTCTACCCAGAACATTATTGCTTTAATCCAGTCCTTCACATGACTGGCTGCATCCTTCAGTGCTCTGCTCAAATGTCATCTTTCAAGTAGTATTCCCCAACACAGAAATTCCAATACTCTCTAGCATAGTACTCTGTTCATCACTTCTTTCTTACTTAGCACTAATCGCAATTAAATTTAATTAATATGTTTTTTGACTTCTTAAAGCTCTAAAATATTCTGGATCATAAATTTTGATGGACAATTACATTTCATTTTGTAACATAGGGGTCTTAAGCACAGAATCTGAAATCAGACTGCTTGGATGTGAATTTCTACTCTGCCATTTATTAGCTGTGTGACCTTGGGACAGACGACTTCATCTCTCAGGGGTTCAGTTTTCCTCATCTGTTAAATAGGGATACGAATAATATTTCATCAGCTTGCTGTAAGAATTAAATGATTGTATAATGTAAAACACATCAAACAGGACCTGGCACACAGTTAACACTATATAACTGTCAGCTATCAGTACTACTATTATTTGTTTACTACGTTATCATCTTTCTCACCATCCTACTCCCAGAATGTAAGGCCTCCAAGAGTGGGGACCATTTTGTGCCTCTCCCAACTATTTCCATAACACAGAGCACACAGCAGGTACTCAATAACTACTTGTTGAAGGAACAACTGAGCTGAAACATCTTAGCAAATAAGCGGTGAAGGGAGGCAAGCTTTGAACTCAGGTCTCCCTGTGAGCACTTCCAGTTCCCAGAAGGAGGAGGAGGACAGTGTAAAGGAAGTTCTGTACCTGGCCCAGGTTCATGAACTAGATTTATGGGAGAACACCTGCCCCTGCCTCACCCTGTAAGAACCACGATACCACTGAGGCTAAAGGCAGGAAGCAGTGAGAAGTGAGGTGATGATGTCAGCTGTATGTGAGCATCAGGGACTCTGAACTACAGGGGGCAAGGATCCACTGGGAGGTGTTATTTAAAGGACTGATGTGGTAAGAGCTGCTGGTCAGGATACCCTTTAGGGCTTGGTCTAGTAGAAGCAGCTGAAAGTGAGGAGACCAGTGAGGAGGCTATAGGAATAGAGCAGGTGAGAAGTGGAAAGGGCCAAGGCAGGGCAGGGCCACAGGATGGATATAAAAGTTTTAAGTAATCAAGAGACATTTTAGAGAGAAAATAATAAAAGGATACTAGTAGTAGCTAGCATCTACATAGCTGATACTATGTGCAAGACTGTGCTCTTAGTGGTTTACAGACATTTACCCATTCAGCCCTCACAGAAGCCGTGCAAGGTGTATACTGTTATTATCATCATTCCCATTTAAACATCTTGGGAACCAAGAAACAGGCAGGTCAAGCGACATGCTCAAGGCTGCAGTTAGTAAAAGAGCCAAGAGTTTAATCTAGTTCTCCTGGCCCTTAACTAATACTTGCTAAATAACCTCTCCTGGTATTGTACCTGCTTAAAGGTTGTTTTCTTTTCTTTTTTTTTAAGGTCTTAAGCACTACATTTCCATGTGGAGACTTGGAAATGCCATTTTGTTGTCACAAGACTTTTTCCCTTAAGACATACTAAAAACTTAAAAATCATTGAGCATGAATACAGAATAGAGGCCGGGAACAAAAGACAATGTCTCCAACTGCCCAGTAGATTCAGATATAGCCAGGACACTAAAAGCAGTGAGGAGATAGAATTATCCAACCCAGGATGAATTATGTAGAACTAAAACCCCAAGCTCACGTCAGGAAGAAAGAGAAAAGGGAAGCAGCATGAACATTTGTCCATCCCATGTTAAACATAAGAACTTTACCTAAAACCCACCAATATCCTGGAGCTCCATAACATCAGCCCCAAAATATATGCAAGGAGATTAAAGCTCGGAGAAAAGGAATGACTTAGTCAGGAACCAGAGGACCTCAGGGCTTGGAGCCTTCTAATTTCAGCACAGTAGGGTAGCACCATCTGTCAAACCACTGCCCCCCAGCAGACAGCCAGGACCCTTTTCAGCACCATGGACAGTGATCCAGGGCCAGTCTCTGTTCAACCACCCTCCACTGCCCTCCAGCTTCAGCCCTGGTGACCCTCTACCCCTAAAATTCCCCTTGGTTATCCCAGGCACCAGCACCTTGCTGAACTCAGCCATAAGAGTGCTGTTCTGCAAGCGGAAGTCCTCCTCCTGGCTGTGCAGCTTTGCCTGCAGCATCTCATTTTCACTCAGCAGCCCCTCGACTTCCTGCAGTGGAAGACATGGGCCAGGTCTCCAACAGGGGCAGAAAGGATGTGAGATAGGGCAAAGGAACAGAGAGAGGGAGAAAATGACATGGATGGAGAGAAAATAGAGTACAGAGAATGGGACAAGTAAAATCAGGAGATACAAGGAGAGAGAGATGCCAGGAGGGATAAAAGAGATGACAGGGAAGGAGAGACAGACATGAGGGGGTACAGAGAAGGTAAGATGGGGAAGGAGAGGGACATGACGAGGAAAGAGTGGGAGGAAAGAGAGGGGGAGATAGAAATAGAGAAGACGGGAGGTAGAGAGAAATGGGGAAAATGGATAGATAGGAAAGAAGAAAAGAATGAAGAAGAAGAGAGGAAAGAAAGAAAGGTAGGAAGACAAAGAGATTGGATCAGAGAGACCAATAGATGGAGAAAGAACAGAGAGAGGAGAGAGAGGGTCAGGGAAAGAAATGAGTGAGGAAGAGATAGAGGAACAAGGGAGAGAGAAACATGGAGTCAGAAAGAGATAAAAAAAGAAATGATGGCAGAGATAAATTCAGGTTGGGGAAGGACAAAGAAAAGGTTGGGGAGAGAAACAAGAGTCAGAGAGAAGAACAGGAAGACAGAGACAGGGAGTCAGAAGGATAAAGAGAAACAGAGAAGGAAAGACACACAAAGAGAGGCACAGGGTGAGAGAGAAACGAACACAGGAAAATAAAGACGGACACGGAAACATGGCACTGAGTAGACAGTCACGGTTGCAGGTACACACACAGAGAAAGGCCAGTACTAGGAGATCCCAGCATACAGAATATCCCCACTAAGACAATCCCCCAGACACATTCACTCACCACGGGTCCCCTTACCTGAGCTTTCTTGCTCTTGCTCAGTGCCTAAAGGTGAGGGGGGGGAGAGAGAAAAGGTGAACAGAGAGGAACAAGTGTTGGGGGGGCAATGATAACAGGGGGTAGGGGATGCGAGCACCTTTAACCACAGAACTTTCACAAGTCGTAGCCCACAGGAACGATGCAATGAGTGAGTGGCATCCTGCTTACAACCTTTCCTCTAAGCTTTTGAGGCTATTCATGGGTCTTAGTATTCAACCCAGGCTCAGGCATTTGGTTGTATTGCTACACTGTCCAACCACATCTATGTGGATCTCTGCCATACACCATGGAAACTGCTGTTCCTCTGCTGAGCAGCTGAGGGCATTGTCAGGTGGGAAAATCAGCACCTTACCAAAGAGAAGTCCAGTTTCCTGACCGCCAGACTTTCTGCATTCTGTATTCCTTCATCTAACAAATATTTACGGAGCATACATTATATATAAAATTGTGCTATGCATGTGGACAGAGGAGTAAAGAAAGAGACAAAGGAGGGCCTTGAATGTCTTGAGGGGCCACAATAGATTGTATCTCATCTTCAGAGGACTGGAGAGGTAGGTTCAGTCTCACTTTACCAACAGGACCAGGACAGGGATGGGAAATAAGAGCACAAGGCAGGAGAGTGAGTGAAAAGGAGGCAGATTCAAGGCAGATTTACCACCAGATCTGATTCTTTAGTTAGATGTTAATGAATAAGTTATTGAAATTAAAAGTGGATTGAGTAAATTAAAATTGATAAATTAAGCAGAAGTAGATAAAATTAGGAAACTAAGGACACTTCCATGAGAATTTCTTGAGTGACAGAATGTAACATTAGGTCTGCTTCACAGTAAGTACTCATTGGACCAATGGATGAGTCAAATGACTACAGGGAAGCATGGGTGAGTGAGTGGTGGAGGGAACTACCTTCTGAGCTTTGTTGAACTCCTTATCCAGGTAGGCGACCTTCTGTCGAAGACTGGTGAGTTCTGGTGTGGGGAAAGCATACAGTCTCAGCCTCAGTGGCTGGCCAGGAGGTGAACAGTCTTCCCACCAGGTCTCTGAGGTGTTTTCCCTTGGCCTTTTCCCCCCAAAGCCACCCCCATCTAATGAGACCCCTTTGGCTCACCAACACCATTCTTGCGTAATTCATCTGAAAGCTGGTAGTTGTTTGTTCGAAGTTCCAGGAGCTGAGCCTTTGGGGGAAACAGGGAAAGAAAATAATTTGGTCAGGAACGTGCCCTTATCCTTACCATGAAGGTACCAATCCCCTGAGCCCCATAGATCCTGCTGCCCTCCATGTGCCTCTTTAGTCACTCCCTAAGAACTGTACGTTCTTAATGAGCTTCCAGACTCTCAGCCCCAACCATACCTTCTACAGCGCTGCTTATAATCACAGCCAGCCAAACCTCTCCATCTCCCTGCTGCCCCCATTGCTTCTCTTCCAATCCACTGTGCACTGACCTAATTGGGCTCTTGCTTATGTTTGTACTATGGCTCTTCATGCCCACAGGATAAAGTTGTTCCTCCTTCCCTGACTGGTGTGGCTCAGTTGGTTGGGAATCGTCCAGCAAAGTGAAAGGTCACCGGTTCGATTCCCGGTTAGGGCACATGCCTAGGTTGTGGGTTTAGTTCCCGGTGAGGGCACATACGAGAGGTAATGGATCAATGTTTCTCTCTCACATCGATGTTTCCTTCTCTTCCCCTCTAAAAAAAAGTTCCTCCTCCTCATCCTGGCTGACCTTGTTACACACTAAACACTGTTCTGACTATCTTTCTGTCAGGGGTGAGTGTTATCTATCCTCTTGGCCACAACAGGGTGTAGGGGCTTGCCTTACTTCTTCTTTCCCAATGGAAGAGGGCCTGGTAGTCTCCTGACCAATTTCACTGAGTAAAAGGGGGCTGCCTAGGGACCCCACCTCCAAGGCTTCAAAATATGTCCAGTTCCCTTTCAAGAATCGAGGGAAAGTGAAGTATGGACCTTGTCAAACAGCATACACCTACCTACAAGCCCTGTAGAGCACTGATGCCAGTTCTTCCCGGAACCACTGTCCCTTACACCACCAGGACCTTTCCCTCACATGGCACCAGCCACCATCCCACTGGTGCTGTGCTAAAGGTCAGAGGGCTTGGCCTCTACAGAATCTTTCCTGCATTTCCTCTCCTGGACCCATTGATCTGTCTCCCACAGTCCTAATCCAATTGGTACACCCTTGGCACTCACCTAGAGTTCCTACCCACCAAAGTCTAATGCTTTTCCCCCAATGAAATCAATCTTCTTCACTCAGAGGTCCCCACCTGCCTCAAGATCTCCCCAGTCATGATCCAATGGGATGACTCCACATCCTTCTGGGTCTTTCTTCCACAAGGCTTTGGGTGGGCCAGTTGGATTACTCTTACTCACTCAGAACCCTCAGCACAAGTTACAGGAGTCTTCCCCTTTCATGATACAATGATCTCAACCTTCTACCCTCAGGCTCCCCCACACACAAACAACTGGTTTCCCTCATTCAAAGACCAATGGATTACCTGTCCTCACTCAGAGTTCCTCCTCTCCTCCCACAGGATCCTACTCAGGGTTTTCCCTTTTCAGAGTCTCCCCATACACAAAATCCAATGGTCTTTCCCAGTAAGGAATTCTCTCAACAAGGGCCCACTTCTGGTCTTTCATCCCATCTCAGAGTCTCCCCTCAAAAACAAATCAAGTGGTCAGAGTACCCAGTTAGGGTACTTCCCCAAAGCCCAGTGGTCTCCACTCCACAGGTCCAAGGTATCGTTCCTCTGGTCCTCTCTTATTCAGGGACTCCTTTCCCCAGACCTAATCACCCCTAACCATCCAATGGTACTGTCCCCTCATGGGATCCACTGCCACCACTCCCACAGGACCTCCCTCTCCCAAGAACAATGACAACATGTGGGGACTTGCCCCATTCCCTGGCACAATGGTATCTCCCACAAAAATTTCCACCTCCCACCGGGTTATGGTATTGCCTTCTCAGCCCCCCCCCACCATGACGTAAATGACCCAACGCCCACTTCCTTCCTCTGCAAACAAAATGGTTTCTCCGTCTCTGGATCGCCTTCTCTCAAAGCCTAATGTTATCATCATCCTCCCATGGTGTCCCCGGCACAGGCCCAAGTCTCATCCCCTTCAGGTCTGAATAAGTTATCCCTCACTCCAGGACTCTCCTCTGCCCACAAGGCTAACAGAACTCAGCCCCTTAGAGCCCAATAGTATCTCGCAATTCAATAGTCTCACCACTCAGAACCTCAGTTTCCCTTCTCCGGATCACCCCCCTAGACTCAAGGTCCATCAAAACCAACCCCGTCTCAGTGCCGGTGGCATGATTTCTCTGTATCCCGCCCCTAGTAGTCCACCCAAGTGGTCCTTTCCCCGGCGAGCTGCACCTGCATCCGTTGAAACTCCTCCTGAGACAGAGCTTGCGCCATGTTCCTCCCCCCCCACCCCCCGACAGTTTTCTGCGCAGACGCAGCGGGTTCTTCTGTCATTGTGAGGGTCGGACCAAACCACTGGCCAGGAATACAGGGGGAGGAATCTATTCCGGAAGTTCAACGTTTCAGAGACAGAGAGAAAAGAATGAAACTGACAGGTCAGATGAATTTGAATGTAGTATTTTACCAGAATGTAGGTCATCTGGTCTGACCTTTGAGCTCTCATAGAGTACCCATTGTGATGTGACACTATAGTATCCCTGTGTCAGAGGTGGACTAATCGGGAAGGAAGTGTTTGCCGACAGAAAAATCATCCTTACACAGTTCTCCTTTAAAGAGAACGGTTGACTTAATAACCATAGAAATGAAAGCGGAAGCTCTGTGTTGGTCTTGTTCTCGCCCTCCCCCGTGTAACTCCAAACGGAAATCCCGCATCCTATGAAGCCTCCTTTGGCCTTCTCTTCTCTTTTCTCTTCTCCTCTTCTCTCTTTTCCCTTCTCCTTCCACTTCTTCTTTTTTAAGGTTTGATGTTGATTTTCTTAATATGATGACGTATACATCATGTTAGGTAAAGAACCTCACCACCAGTAAATTTAAATACCTGTGAGGAGCTCTGGCAGGGTGGCTAATTTGGTTGGAGCGTCGTCCTATACATCAACAGGTTGCGGGGTCCATCCCTGATCGGGGCGCATTCGGAAGGCAACCGACTTAAATTTCTCTCTCCCTCCCTCCCACTCTCTCAAAAATCAATGAAAAATATTATCGGGTGAGGATTTAAAATAAAATAAAATACCTAAGGAGTGACAGTGAATCAAATGAAAAATATTCATTAAAAAAACAACAACAACAAACATTTCGCCCTGGCTGTTGTGGCTCACTAGATTGAGAGCCCGCCTGCTAACCAAAGGATCGCCGGTTTGTTTTCCCGTCAGGGCACATGCCTGAGTTGTGGGCCAAGTCCAGTAGGGGGCGCGCCAGAGGGAACAACACACTGATGTTTCTCTCCCTCTCTCTCTCCCTCCCTTCCCTCTCTCTAAAAATAAATAAAATCATTTAAAAAACACTTCAACTAGCCCTGACTGGTGTGGCTCAGTGGACTGTGCACTGGCCTGCGAACCAAAAGATAGAAGGTTCGATTCCCAGTCAGGGCACGTGATTTGGTTGTGGGCCAGGTCCCCAGTAGGGGGTGGACGAGATGCACCACACATTGATGTTTCTTTCCTTCTCTTTCTCCCTCCCTTGTCCTCTCTAAAAAGAAATAAGATTTTATTATAAAGATTTTATTTATTATTTATTTTAGAGAGAGGGGAAGGGAGGGAGACAGAGAAGGAGAGAAACAGCAATGTATGGTTGCCTCTCAGAGGGCCCCCACTGGGGACCTGGCCCACGACCCAGGCAAGTGCCCTGACTGGGAATCCAACCGGGACCCTCCGGTTCCCAGCCCGCGCTCAATCCACTGAGCCACACCAGCCAGGGCAAGATTTTAAAAAATTTCAACTAGTGTTATATAAAACTATAATAAAATATATATTTCATGGACTTACCAAAAAAAAGAGGTGGCAAAACACCAGGAACATTCCAATTTAAGTATTAAAGTGCATTATTAGCCTCTTGTGCTTTCCCGCCCCTCACTGCAAACCCCTGCTAGCCACACAGTAGTTTTTATTTGGAAAATAAAGCAATTAGCCATGGCTGGTGTGGCTCCTTGGATTGAGCTTCAGCCTGCGAACCAAAGAGTTACCAGTTTGATTCCCAGTGGGGCACATGCCTGGGTTGTGGACCAGGTCCCCAGTAGGGGGCGCATGAGAGGCAACCATACATTGATGTTTCTCTCCCTCTCATTTTCCCTTCCCCTCTCTAAAAATAAGTGAATAAAAATTTAAAAAAATTAGCATGGTTAGTTACAACATATCAGTACTAGAACACTTCCTATTTTATTTTTCTTGCGGGGGGAGACTTAATTTTGATATAATTTTAAATGTACAGAAAAACAAGAACGATACAAGGAAATTCTATGTACCCTTTACCCAGATTCGTCCATTGTTTACATTTTGCCACCTTTGCTGTATCATTCTCTCCATCTATATAAAATTTTTGAAACATTGACTTCAGCATCCGTTGATGATTTTCTAACACCAATATTCCTTTGATATTTATTAGCTGCTATTCTACTGTAAGGAAGAGTTTTCTCTTCTCCCTCAGTTATGTAATTATTTATATCTGTACACTCATATTCTTATTTTATTCAATGAATTATAATCAATCAATATCATTTCCTTTGATGCTCAAATTGTCCCAGATTTGGCCAGTAGGAGCTTCTTCAAGTTGAGTTTTGTGTCTCTTTGACTTGCTCCTATAATTTTTTTTTCTGTCACTACTAGATGTTCCAGCCCTGGCTGGTGTGACTCAGTGGATTGGGGTTTTTCCACAAACCGAGGGATGGTTGCCTGGGTTGCGGAGCCAGTCCCAGTTAGAGGTGTGTGGGAGGCAGCATATGTGTGTTTCTCATGCACATCAGTTTTCTGTCCCTTTCTTTCTCCTTGCCTTTCTTCTCTCTAAGGATAGATAAATCAAATCTTTTTAAAATTTTTCTTCACATAGCCCTGGCTGGTATGGTTCAGTGGACGGAGTGCCGGCCTGCAAACCAAAGGGTTGCCGGTTCAATTCTGAGTCAGTGTACATGCCTGGGTTGCCGGCCAGGTGCTCAGTTGGGGGACGCGTGAGAGGCAACCGCGCATTGTTGTTTCTCTCCCTCTCTTACTCCCTCCCTCCCCCTCTTTCTAAAAATGAATAAGTAAAATCTCCTCACATAGACTTTTTTTCACGTTTTCTGTTACGTTTCTTCTTAAGGTATACTCTCTTCTTTGTTGTTATTGTAAATGGGGGTTTCTCTATTATATCCTCTAACTGGTTTTTACTTATATATATGAAGGCTGTTGGTTTCTCTATGTTAATTTTATATATTTCCACTTTTCTGAATACTTTCCTTATTAGAGTTAGTTTTATCATTGATTCTCTAGGGTTTGCCAGGTACAAAATCATATCATCTGAAAAACAAATTACCTCTTAGTTATAATGGGACAAGTGTGACTACACTGGAAAAACCTGAGGGGAACCCTGTCCCTCAGAGTTCTCCCAGTCACAGATGAAATGAGTTGGACCGGACACAATCTGTTTGGGGGGAAAGGGGGTGGCGATTCCCTCTAGTGGAAAATGCCCTGAGCCCTTCTCCAAAATGGCTTTTATTGGGATCAGTATGTATAGGGGTATACAGCATGCTTGAATAGCTTATCAAGCAATGTCAAAAGGCTATAGTCATACAAAAACAGGTATTATCTATAGATAACAATTGAAGAAACACAGAGTTCTGCCTCAGGTCAGGGTCTGTTAGACATGCTGATGCCAGATGGTCAAGTTTCATGAGATAAGGAGTTCACTCCTTATGCTTCGAACTTAAACATCTGGTTCATATCAACAAGGCTATACAAAGCAAAGCAAGCTTCAAAGGGTACAATGCACTCTTCAGTCCTGATTTCCCAAGGGAACCCTCAGTTCTAGTATCGGGTCACGTCTGCCTCCAGCATTCCCGGCGTTCTGGTCGAGACTTATAGGCCTCTTTGAAGGCCTTGCTTGGGTGGGGCTACAGTCTCCAGTACCACACTAAGTGGTCCCCAACAAAAACCCAGTGGATACCACCTTAACCAAGTGGACAGCATTAACATCAACAATATGGGAACAAACCGGTATTTCCAGCTTCTTGATGTGATGTGATGACAAAGACACATCACTTCTGTGGTGCTTCTGCCAAAAATTCATAACCTGAATCTACTTATCAGAAAATATCAGGCAAATCCAAGGCGAGGGACAGTTTACAAAATGAAAATGTTTGTGCTCTTCAGAAACATCAAGGTCAACAACAACAACAACAACAACAACAAAAGTGAGGAAGTAATCCAGTTTCAAAAAGATCGAAGGAACATGACAGCGAAATGCAACATGTGATCCTGGATTTAATCCTGTACCAGAGAAAAAGCTTTTTATTTTATTATAAGGGATGTCGGTGGGAAAGCTAAACTTTGAATAATGAGTGTAAAAGAGATAATAGTATTGTATTAGTATTAATTTCCTGATTTTGATAATGATACTGTCATTATATAAGAGAATGCCTTTCTCTTGTAGGTTTTTGTACAGAAAAGAGTTAACATAGTAGGCCTGAGATTGCCTAGCCTTAAAGAGGCTTGATTGCAAGGTTGGCCCTTGACTAGCATTTGGAAACTTGGCTGGTAAACAATTCCCTACATTGATATAAAACCTTTTCTAAATTATAAGAATGGTTCACTGGGCCTAACCTGTTTGTACAAACAATGTAATTTATGCTGAGCACCTGAATTCCTTCAGAGAGTCTGGAATTTTGGTACACATTAGATAGAAGGTGACTCATAACCAGGTCCCAGTGAAAACATAGGGCACTGAGTCTCTAATGAGCTTCCCAGACCGACAGCACATCACATGTGTTGTCACAACTCTTTGCTTGAAGAATTAAATGCATTTTGTGTGACTCCACTGGGAGAAGACTCTTGGATGCTTGTGCCTACTTTCCTCCAGATTTTGTCCCTTGTGCCTGTTCCCTTTGCTCAAGGGAGATGGACAGAATAAGGAGTATGTGCATGGATTTCTCCAGATTCTACCTGTGTCCTTTTTTTCTTGTTGATCCTATCATGTATATATCCTTTCACTGAGAAATTGTAGCTGAATACAACTATATGCTGAATCCTGTGAGTCCTACTACTGAATCACCAAACCCAGGCATGGTCTTAGAGAGAGAGAGAGAGAGAGAGAGCTAGCTCCAGAAAGACCCAGAGAGACAGAGAAATAGACTGAGACAGAATGATAAAGGAAAGGTGGCAAAATGTTAACATAACGAGCATCTGAATGAAGAGTATATAAGAATTGTTATTGTGTAACCTTTCTGTGTCTGAAGCTGTTTCAAAATAAAAATTAAAAAATGGAAAATTAAACCAAATCTGTACCCTATGTGGGTTCATTGATCATCTCTAGAGGTCTATTTGCTTCTAGACCTCAGTGAACAGACATGGGAAATACATGCACACATTCACAGAGTTCTCTTTTTTAAAACTTTTAAATATATTTTATTGATTATGCTTTTACAGTTGTCCCATTTTCCCCTTTCTTCCCCTCCACCCCACCCCCCATTCCCCGCCCTTTAGTTTTTGTCCATAGGTCATACACATAAGTTCTTTGTCTTCTACATTTCCTATACTATTCTTAACCTTCCCCTGTCTGTTTTCTACCTACCACTTATGCTACTTATTCTCTGCACCTTTTCCCCTTCTCTCCCCCTATCACTCCCCTGTTGATATCCCTCTATGCCTCATATAAATCCCTTTAACATTTCATATAATAAAGGCTGGGTGATGATGAACTCCTTGAACTTGACCTTATCTGAGAAGCACTTTATCTGCCCTTCCATTCTAAGTGAAAGTTTTTCTGGATAGAGTATTCTTGGATGTAGGTCCTTGCCTTTCATGCCTTGGAATACTTCTCTCCAGCCCCTTCTTGCCTGCAAGGTCTCTTTTGAGAAATCAGCTGACAGTCTTACGGGAATTCCTTTGTAGGTAACTGTCTCCTTTTCTCTTGCTGCTTCTAAGATTCTCTCCTTATTTTTGATCTTGGGTAATGTAATTATGATGTGTCTTGGTGTGTTCCTCTTTGGGTCCAACTTCTTTGGGACTCTCTGAGCTTCCTGGACTTCCTGAAAATCAGTTCTCTTTCATTATTTGTTCAAATAAGTTTTCAATCCCTTGGTCTTCCTCTTCTCCTTCTGGCACCCCTATGATTCGGATGTTGGGACGTTTAAAGATGTCCTGGAGGTTCCTAAGCCTCTCCTCAGTTTTTTGAATTCTTGTTTCTTCATTCTTTTCTGGTTGGATGTTTTTTTCTTTCTGCTGGTCCACTCCATTGATTTGAGTCCCAGTTTCCTTCTCATCCCTATTGGTTCCCTGCAGACTTCCCCTCATTTCCTTTATATTATCCTTCATTTGTTCAAGTAATTGGGACAATCTTTCTTCGAATCCTGTGAGCATCCTGATTACCAGTGCTTTGAACTGTGCATCTGATAGGTTGGCTATCTCTTCGTCACTTAGTTGTATTTTTTCTGGAGCTTTGATGTGTTCTTTCATTTGGGTCATTTTTTTCCCTTGGTGCGCCTGTTACTTTAAGGGGTGGAGCCTTAGGTGTTCACCAGGGCGGGGTAACCCAAGTCATGGTGTTGTGATGCTGTCTGTGGGGGCGGGGCCTGAGAGAACCACTGTGCTTGCTCTGTTCTCCGCACTTCCCCTGCTCCCCACCAGCAAGTTGGGCCCTTCTTTGCTGGCTCCGGGGTGAGCGGACCTGTGCAGTTCCAAGTCCCTGTGGGTCTCCCCAGTGAACTCTCCTGTGAGGCCGGGAGTTCCTCCCGCTGCCACCTCAACCCCCACAGGTGTTTTCAATTGGTGGTTTGAGGCTTTATCTCCCGGCGTTGGTGGGCCGCGTGGCCTGTTCCGCTCCCCAGCTTTTCCTCCCGGTTTATCTGCGGGAGAAGGAGGGACCGCCTAGTCCACCAGTCTCAGCCCCGGTTTTGCCGAGCACGCCTGCCACGTTTTGGCCAGCCACGGGCCTCTCCGGGCAGCTGGAGTGTTGCCAGTACCACTCCACAAACCACGTCTTGCCAAGTGCTCTCCTCCTGGTTCTGCCCCGCTTACCGGTCTGGATGAACGTGTCTTCTTTTAACTCCTTTGTTGTCGGATTTCCACTCAGTTCAGTTTTCTGTCATATCTGGCTGTTTTTGTTTTGTTTTGTTTTGTTTTAAAGATTTTATTTATTTATTTATTTTTAGAAAGAGGAGAAGGGAGGGTGAAAGACCAATGTATGGTTGCCTCTCACATGGCCCTCACCGGGGACCCGGCCCACAACCCAGGCATGTGCCCTGACCGGGAATCGAACAGGGACCCTCTGGTTCCCAGCCTGCGCTCAATTCACTGAGCCACACCAGCCGGGCTGTTTTTGTTTTTTAAATTGTTGTTTTTCCTCTTTTGGTTGTGTGAGGAGGCACAGTGTGTCTACCTATGCCTCCATCTTGGCCGGAAGTCTCTTTTTTTTTTTTTAAGAAAAAAGATTTGATTTACTTATTTTAGAGAGAAGGGCGGGAAAGGAGAAAGAGAGGGAGAGAAACACCTGTGCAAGAGATTCATAGATCTGTTGCCTCTCACACGCCCTCAACTAAGGACCTGGCCCACAATCCAGGCATGTGCCCTGACCAGGAATCAAACCAGCAACCTTTCAGTTCACAGTTCAGTTCAGGTACTCAATCCACTGAGTCACACCAGCCAGGACCATTGTTCTCTTTCTATGTCTTATCTAAAATTATGAGATCATCTTGACACCTCTAATTTTCATTCAACACTGCAGGGGTACATTCTTGTGTTCCTCCACTCATATTTGTAACTTCCTTCTTGTATTTATAACTCCTTTAGTAAGTAAATGGCTTCAGTAATTCCTAATACATTTACTTGTTTCCTCTAGCCTAGATCAGGGAATTTCAGAATTGTTAACCTATGCCTCTGCAAAAGCAAATGTGTTTACTAGAGTTCAATATTTGTTTACAGGTATTTTAAAGGCAAAATTTACATAGAATAAAATTCACAAAATTCATAGCATTTTGATAAATGATGAATATACTCAAGCAGTCCATTCCCCTATCTAGAAGTAGAATATTTACATCAGTCCCGAGAAGGGTCTCTCTTACTCATTCCCAGTCAACCCCCTCTCCCATGGGGCAATCACTGTTCTGATATTTTAAGGCACGTGGATATCTGTTTTAATATTGTTTGATGAAAATATTATCCATTCTGCACCGCATTTGCACCTTTGTCAAAATATCGACTGACCGCCCTGACTGGCATCGTTCAGTGGCTTGGGAGTTGTCCTGCAAACCAGGGGTCCCCCTATACTGATAGGTCCGTGGCCTCTTATGAACTGGACTGCAAGCAAAGCTCACCTGAGCTCCGCCTCTTGTCCCCTTCTCCCCGGTGTCTTCCCTGAATACCGTCCATGGTGCCAAACAGGTTGGGACCGCTGCCGCAAACCAAAAGGTTCCCAGTTGATTCCCAGTCAGGGCACCTGCCTGGGTTGTGGGCCAGGTCCCGGGTTAGAGGCATTTGAGAGGCAGCGCATCATTGTTTCTCCCTCTCTTTCTCCCTCCCTTCCCCTCTAAAAATTAAAAAAAAAATATATATATATATAAATATTTTATTTATTTATTTATTTATTTTAGACAGAGGGGGAGGGAGAGAGGGAAAGAAACATCAATGTGTGGTTGCCTCTTGCGTGCCCCCAACTGGGCACCTGACCTGGCCCGCAACCCAGGCATGTGCCTTGACTGGGAATGGAACCCGTGACCCTTAGGTTTGCAGGCTGGTGCTCAATCCAGTGAGCCACACCAGCCAGGGCAAAAAAATAAAATATTAAAAAAAAATCAATTGACCATGTATGTGTGGGTCCAGTTCTGGAGTTTCTATTTCCTTTCATTGATGTATTTGTCTGTCCTATTTTTTCCAATTTATTTATGTAAGATTGACACACACCACTGTATAAGGTGTATGGTATAATGACTTGACTTACATATATTGTGAAATGATTACCACATAAATTTTACTTAACATCCATCGTCTCACAGAGATGCCAGAGAGAGAGAGAGAGATGTTTTTTTCCCTTATGATGAGAACAGTGTTAACTATAGTCATCATGCCATACATTAAATCACTAAAACTTACTTATAAGTGAGTTTGTACCTTTGGCCACCTTCATCCAATTCTTCCACCCTGTTATTTGGCTGTCTTAACATCAATATCACAATGTCTTATTATTATAGTTTTACAGTAAGTCTTAAAGTCAGACAGTGCAAGTCCTCCAAATTTGTTCTTGTTTTTCAAAGTTGTTTTGATTCTTTGCATTTCTATATGAATTTTAGAATCTGCTTGCGAATTCTACAAAAACAAAAAGAAAACAAACTTTCCCAGTTAGGGTACATGCCTGGTTGCAGGCCAGGTCCCCGGTAGGGAACATGGGAGAGACAACCACACACTGATGTTTCTCTCCTTCTCTTTCTCCCTCCCTCCCCCTCTCTCTAAAAATAAAATAAATAAAATCTTAAACAAACAGACAAAACACACAAACCTACTGGAATTGTTGAATCTATAGATCAATCTTGGGAGAATTGACATCTTAATAGTAATGAGCCTTCTGATGCATTAACATGGTGTATTTCTCCATTTGTTTAGATTTTTTATTTCTCTCAGCAAAGTTTTGTACTCAGTGTACAGGTCTTGGACATGTACTTTCATATTTTTGATGCAATTATGAATGGTATTTTAAAATTTCAATTTTTCTGGTGTAGCTCAGTGGATCGAGCCCTGGCTTGCAAACTAAAATTTCAATTTTCTATGGGTTATTACTTGTATATAGAAACGCAAGTAAGTGTAGTATTTTGACATTATATCCTGCAATCCTGCTAACATCACTCATTAGTTCAAGTAGCTTTTTAGTAGATTCTATATGTTTTATACATAGGTGATCATGTCATCTCCCAATAAAGACAAATTCTTTGGGGGGTGGGGGGGTAGGGCAGAGGAGAGTGATGTGGGAAATGGGGACAAGTATAATTTAACAACAATAAAAACATTTTTTTAAAAGACAACTTCTTTTCTTCCTTCCCAATCTGTAGGTCTTTTATTTCTTTCTTGCTTTATTGCACTGGCTATACCCTCCTGCACAATATCGAATTGAAGTGATAAGAGTGGACCTCCTTGCTTTCCCAATCTTAGGGGGAAAGGCATTCAAGTCTTTCAACATGAAGTTTGATGTTTCTACAGGTTTTTTGGTAAATGCTTTTTATCATGTTGAAGAGATACTACCTTTTATTTCTAGTTTTCTGTGGGTTTTTTTTTAAAAATTAGGATTGGATGGTGGATTTTGTTAAATGTTTTTTCTGCATCTGTTGAGATGATCATATGGTTTTTCTTGCATTCCTGGAGTAAATTCAACCATATCTTAATGTATTGTCTTTTGTATACATAATTGGATTTGATCTAATAAAATATTCTTAATAACTTTTTCATATTTGTTCATGAAGGATAGTTGTGTATAGTTTTCTTATAATGACATTCTCTGGTTTAGTGTCAGAGTAATATTGGTCTCATAGGATGAGTTGGGAAGTATCACTCCTTTTGAATCTTTTGAAAGGTTTTGTGTAGAACTGTTAGTATTTCTTCCTTAAATATTTAATTGAATTCCCCAAGGAAGCCATTTGGGTCTGGAATTTCCTTTGTGGGAAGATGTTTTATTACAAATTCAATTTCTTTAATAGATACAGGATTATTCAAGTTATCTATTTCTTTCTAAGTGGGTGTTGATGGGTATTTTGTGTCTTTCAAGGATATTGTTGCAAGAATTATTGTCATAAAAATGTTCATAATATTCCTCTATTATTCTTTTTCTAAATTGTGGCAAAATATACACAAAATAAACTCTAACCATTTTTAAGTGTACAATTCAGTAGCACTAAACGCATTCACAATGTTGTGTAACCATCAGTACTGTGTATTCTCAGAAGTTTTTCATCAACACAAACAGAAACTCTGTTCCTCCCCATTCTCCCTAGCCACCAACCCCTGGTAACTTCTATTGTGCTTTCTGTCTCTGGGAATTTGCTTATTATAGACACCTCATACAAGTGGAATCATACAATATTTGTCCTTTTGTGTTTGGCATTTTTACTTTGTATAACATCCTCAAGGTTTATTAATGTTGTAGCAGGTGTCACAGTTTCATTCCTTTTTACGGCCAAATAGTATTCCATTATATGTATACAAGAGGGGACCCCCAAAACTAGAATTTATTTATTAAAAATTGTGCATTTACTCTTACATGTATAAACTTCCAGTCACCTTCAAAGTACTTTCCATTTGATGCAATACACCTATCGAGATATTTTTTTCACTGCTCAAAACAGTTTTGAACTCATCAATTTTGATGCCTTTTACTGCTTCTGCCATTTTTTGTTTCACCTCTTCCACATCAGCAAAATTTTTCACTTTGTGGAATTTTTTCATCTGGGGAAACAACCAAAAAATGTTGCTTGGGGCGAGATTGGGTAAATACGGAGGGTGGGGCACAGGCGTCATGACGTTTGGGTCAAAAACTGCTGAAAGCTCAGCACGGTGTGGGCAGGCGTGCACATTAATCACCCACCATGAAATGGGCAAACGTGCTGAAAGAGTCTTAAAAAAAATTCACTGAAGCCGAATGCAGCCACTCACAACAATGCCCGTTGGTACACTGATACAGATGGGTTCCCAGAACATGCACCCAGTGGGGGAAGCCTGTACTACAAGGGTCTGCCCTCCAAATGATAATTCCAGGTTTTTGGGGGGGTTCCCCCCTGTATACCACATTTTTTTATATTAATCTGTCGATGGACACTTGTATTGTTTCCACTTTTTAGCAATTGTGAATAATGCTGTTATGAACACTGGTGTGCATGTATCCCTTATTATCCTTTTAACATCTGTAGAGCCTGTAGTGATGCAACTGCTTCCATTCCTGATATCAGTCATTTGTGCGTACTCACTTTTTATCCTGCTCAGTCTGGCTAGATGTTTACAAATTTTATTGGTCTTCTCAGCAATATTGGTTTCATTGATTTATCTTATTGTTTTTCTGTCTTCTGTCTTATTTAGTCTGATTTTTATGATTTTATTTCTTTTGCTGATTTTTCTCTTATTTTTCTAGTTCCTTAAGGTGGAAGCTGGGGTAATAAATTTTAGACCTCCCTCTTTAATATACAATACTTGGTAGTTACTTCAGGATTTAACTTATTTTCAACTTATTATTAATCTTTAACTTATTATAGTCTACCATTCAATGACAGTATACTATTTAATATACAGTATAAAAAACTTATAACAGCCCTGGCTGTTGTGGCTCAATGGATTGAGTGCTGGCCTGTGAACCGAGAGGTCATGGGTTCAATTCCCAGTCAGGCCACATGCCTGAGTTGGGGTCAGGGCCCCAGATGGGGGCATGTGAGAGGCAACTGTTTCTCCCTGTCTTTCTCCCTTCCTTTCCTTATCTCTAAAATAAATACATTTAAAAAACTTATAACAGTATATTTCCATTTCTCCCTTCCCATTATTTATGCTATTATTTTTCATGTATTTTATTTCTACATGTGTCATAGTTCTCACCATATGGTGTTTTTTCTCCTCTCTCTCTTACCAATGTGTTGCCCTTTAAAGATATTTTAAGTAATAAGAAAAATATCTTTATGTCTATGTACTGAGCTGGCTCAAAATCTGTTTAGTTTTTTTCCATAAAATAAAAAGCACGTTTTTCATTTTCACCAATAACTTCATTGATTTGGCTATTTTGAGCATGTTGCCTATCTCCCGCTATTGGCTTCTAGTGGGTAGAAGCCAGGGGTGCTGCTAAACATCTTCCAATGCATAAGACAGCCCCACAGCAAAGGATTATTTGGCCAAAATGTCAGTAGTACCAAGAAACTTCATAAATCACTTATCATACATTCGATCAGTTACAGCACCTCTATCACTGCACAAATATTATTTTTAACATTTCTTTTTTTAAGATTTTATTTATTTATTTTTAGAGAAAAGGGAAGGGAGGGAGAAAGAAAAGAAGAGAAACATCAATGTGTAGTTGCCTTTCATGCACCTCCAACCAGGGACCTGGCCCACAACCCAGGCATGTACCCTGATTGGGAATCGAGCCAGCGACCCTTTGGTTTTCAGGCCAACGCTCAATCCACTGAGCCACACCAGCCAGGGCTGCACAAATTTTATTTTGCCTTTCAATTGAGCTTTTACTTTTCTTGAAATAAAAAAGCATAATATGCCAAAAATGTGTATTTTCTTCCATCCTCAATATTGAAATGGCTGCACAAAAATTCACCAGTTTTGATAAGTTTTCTAAAATGCACACTGATATGACAGCTGTCACAATACAATGTAACAAAATTGTTTCAAATGAAGTTTAAGAAAACTAAGCTATGTTACAGAGAAAATTAAATGAACTTTTGGGTCAACGCAATAGTTATCAATTCTGGCGCTCATCATTGTTTTGTGTCGATCTAGGTTTCCACCTGCTATCATTTGCCTTATGCCTGAAGGACTGCCTGTAACATTTCTTATACTACATGTCTGCTAGTGATGAATTCCTTCAGCTTTTTCTTTTTGTTTCTTCCATATTTAGGTAGATTTATTTTTAATTCTTTATCAGCTGAATTATATGCTAAAATCATTTAAATTTTGTTTTAGGTTTTAAAAAAAAACTTTTTATTTTTAGACAGAAGGGAAGGGTGGGAGAGAGGGAGGGAGAGAAACATCGTGTCATTACCTCTCACACGCCCCCTACTGGGGACCTGTGCCCTGACTGGGAATCAAACCATGGACCCTTTGGTTCTCAGGCCCACACTCAATCCACTGAGCTACACCAACCAGGGCCATTTTTTAATTTTTTAATTACAACTGACATATATTATTATATTAGTTTTAAGTGTACCACCCAATGATTAAACATTATATAACTTATTAAGTGATCACCCATCTGACATAATAGTCATTAGAATATTTTGACTGTATTCCTTATGCTGTACTTTACATCCCCATTACTATTTTGTAATGAGCAATTTGTACTTCTTAATCCCCTCACCATTTTTACCCACCCCCCCTCACATCTGGCAACCATCAAAATGTTCTCTGTATCCATGAATCTGTTTTTGTTCTGCTTGTTTATTTTGTTTTTTCAGATTCAATTGTTGATAGATATGAATTTACTGCCATTTTATTGTTCATATTTTAAATCTTTTTTTCTTCTTAAAAAGACCATTTACTACACTATTTCGTATAATACAGGTTTGGTGGTGATTTGGCCCAGAAAGTCCCAAACAAGAGCTATCCAAAGAGGCCCACTCCAAGACACATCATGTTTAAAATGCCAACAGTTAAAGACAAAGAGAGAATCGTAAGAGCAGCAAGAGAAAAGAAGTTAGTTACCTACAAGGGAGCCCCCATAAGACTGTCAGCTGATTTCTCCAAAGAAACTTTGCAGGCTAAAAGGGATTGGCAAGACATATCCAAAGTGATGAAAAGCAAGGACCTACAACCAAGACTACTCTAACCAGCAAGCTATCATTTAGAATCAAAGGACAAAGAACTTCCCAGACAAGAAGAAGCTAAAAGAGTTCATCACCACGCACCAGTATTATATGAAATGTTAAAGGGTCTTCTTTAAGAAGATCAAACATATGAACAATAAAATAGCAATAAATACACATGTATCAATAATTGAATCTAAAAAAGCACAACAAACAAACAAGCAGTACCAAAACAGAATCATAGATACAGAGAAGGTTTTGATGGTTGCTAGATGGGAGGAGGGTTGGGCAGATGGGTAAAAAGATGAAGGGACTAAGAAGTACAAATTGGTAGTTACAGAATAGTCATGGCTATGTACAGTACAGTATAGGAAATAGGGTAGCCAAAGAACTTGTACCCATGACCCATGGGCATGGACAACAGTATAGGGATTACCTGATTACAAATTGGGGTTGGCTGGGTGAAGGGGGGGCAAAGCATGAAAAACTGGGACAACTTAATAACATAATCAGTAAAATATTTTTTAAAAATTATTCTTCATTTCAGTTAGTGTACATTTCATTTCTGACTGGTCCTTTTTCATGCTGTTGAAGTTCTCACTGAGAACACTGAGCATCCTTATAACCAGTGTTTTGAACTCTGCATCTAGTAGATTGCTTGTCTCCATTTTGTTTAGTTCTTTTTTCTGGAGTTTTGTTCTGTTCTTTCATTTGGGCCATGTTTCTTTGTCTCTTCATCTTGGCAGCCTTCCTGTGTTTGTTTCTATGTATTAGGTAGAGCTGCTATGTGTCCCAGGCTTGGTAGAGTGGCCTAATGTAGTAGGTGTTCTGTGGGGTCCAGTGGGACAGCGTCCTTAATTACCCAAGCTGGGCTCTCAAAGTGCACCCTCCATGTGAGCTACGTACAGCTTCCCTTTGCAGTTGAGCCATGCTTGATGTTGGCATGTCAATGGGAGGGATTTGTCCCTATGCTGATCAGCTGCAAGGACTGGCTGTGACCACTGACCACTGAACTTGGACCACCCTTGGAGAATCAGCTATGCAGGGGCTTACTTCAATGGGGTTCTTGCACCCACTGAGTCCACCCCTTGAGTGTGTTGCTTGTGGAAGTGGCTGGGTGGTGGTGCAACAATGTGGTCTGAAGCTGTCCACTGGGTATGCTGGCTCTGGGGCCTCTCAGGAGGCAGAGGCCAAGGTCAGCCACGGCCTGCGTTCTGCCTGGATCCACCAGCATGAACTACAAAGCGATCTGCAAATGGCTGCTACTTTTGCTGGGCCTGGAGGTGCCCAGGTGAGGCCAAGCTGTGAACCAAAGCCAGCTGCTGCTAGTGCTACGCCTGGGGCCACTTAGTGAGAGACACAGAGTGCACTGAAGCCAGATGCTGCTTGAGAGATTTTAGGAAAATCTGAAGCATGAAACCCAGACAGGCCATTATATTATACAAAAGCCACTGGAAACAGCTAGGGTAGACCTCAGGGAATGACCAGGGCAGGTCAAACAGTGTTAACATGGTTGATGGAGTTTCAGATACGGTGCCTGCCTGCCTGCCAGCTCTGTGGGTGTAGGGCTCACCAAAGGAAAAATGGCCTCTGCTAGCACTTCTGCCTGGAAGAAAACTGCCTCCCTGTTCTCACCTTGATTTTGGACAATTCATTTTCTCCCTTTATGTTTCTAGTGCCTTTCAAGTGGCTTGCCCTAGTGCTGGAGCTCAGAGGGAATCAGTCTAAGTAAGTTAATTTGCGGGCCCTTTAAGAGAACTGCCTTGGACTCAAGCAGCCCTCTGTATTCCTCAGCCTCAATCCCCACTGGTTTTTACAGCCATAAGTTATAGGGAATTACTTTCCTGGCACTGGAACTCTGGGCTTGGGGGCCTGGTGAGAGGCAGCCCAGATATCCCTCTCAATTTTCATCTGTCACATGTGAGTGTGGGACCAGCTCGTTTCATGTCTCTGCCCCTCCTACCAGTCTTGATGTTGCTTCTTCTTTTATTACCTAGTTTTAGGACTTCCATTTAGCCAGATTTCAGGCAGCTCTGAATGATTTTTCTGTAGTTTAGCTGTAATTTTGATGTAGTTGTGGGAGGAGGTGAGTACCTATGTTGCTATCTTAACCAGAAGTGTCTTTAATGCAGTTTTAGAGTAGATGTAAGAATATCCCATCTCGCTCTGGTCTGTGTGGCTCAGTTGGTTTGGAGCGTAGTCCCATAAACCAAATGGTAGCAGGTTTGATTCCCAATCAGGGCACACACTCAAGTTGTGGGTTCAATCCCCAGCCAGGGCGCATACAAGAAGGCAACCAATCGATGTTTCTCTCTTACATTGATGTTTCTCCCTCTTTCTTTCTCTCCTTTCCTCTCTCTTTAAGGCAATGAAAAAAAAAATGTCCTCAGGTGAGGGAAAAAAATTTTTTTAATAATAAAAAAAAGAATATCCCATCTGCTAGTCTATCCCAGAATCTCACAATATATGTATAAATAATAATTATGTTGTACACTTTGAACTTACACAGGGATGTATGTCAATTATGTTTCAATAAAGCTCTAAAAATTAAAATCAGCCCTGGCTGGTGTGGCTCAGTGGATTGAGTGCCAGCCTGAGAACCAAAGGGTCGCTGGTTCAATTCCCAGTTGGGGCACATGCCTGGGTTGTGGGCTGGGTCCCTGGTGGGGGTGTGTGAGAGGCAGCCACACATTGATGTTTCTCTCCTTCCCTTTCTCCCTCCCTTCCCCTTTCTTAAATAGTAAATTAAAAAAATCTTTAAAAATAAAATAAAATGAAAAAAGAAAAGGATCATTTTCAGTAGTCAGAATACTGAGGTTTATGGCAAAATCTGTAGTCCTCCCTATAATTATGATTCATTTCTGCGCATATTTTTCTTTTTTCCTGAATTTTGCACCACTTGGCTTTTTAGATGCCATAGCTGTATGCAAAATTTTTAGTATAAATTTAAAATATATTTATTTTCATTAATTCAATATCTAGTTAGAGTAAATGTGCATATTATGTACTTAATTTTTATTATTCATATAAATTATATTTAACAATAAAATATGTGTGCATAACAATATGTATCAAAAATGCAAAAATCAATTATAACAAACAGCAGAAAACTATGCACCAGATTCCCAGACAAACCTGGTGAAAAACAAGTAGTGCAAATAATTTTTAGTAAAATAATTTAATAGTGGTGAACTATTTATTGGTGGTTTAAGCAAGTAAAGTATAAATGTGTCCTGGTTAATTTTTCCTGGTAAAAACATTGTTCTGAATATGTTTGATATTTGATGAGATTTCATTTTTAAAAAGTCAAATATATTAATAAATGAAATTTGTATTACTTAAGTGTTCTTAATATTTAAAAATTCACATAAACATGTACTGTAGTAAAAAGAAAACTTTCCCTTTTACCTTGCAATACTGTAGATTGCAGCTATAAACAATGGAAAAAACCTGTCGACTTCCCTCAGGATGGAACAATGACCTTCAAAAGAAATTGCAAGTGAGAGATTTTTATTTATTGAGCCTGCCTGTCCCTCTCCGCCCCCGCACAACTTACATGATCCTTGGGGCAGTCAAAGTGCAGGGTAGAATGCCGTTGTGATGTAAAATTTAGATATTTGGGGCATCATGGATTGCTTTGCATTTTTTCCAATATTGATTAAAATATTATTAAAGCCGATTACTAAATTTTTTGGCATACCTTTAAATTTTGCACCCAAGGAAAGCGCCCCACTTGCTGTATCCTAATCCCAGCTCTGGTTAGGTCCTTTTTTTTCTGGTCTCAGAATCCTTGCCTTTAACGGGAGCTCTTAGTCCCTTTATATTTCATGGAATTATTGATATGGCAGATTAAGCTCTATCACATTGTTATGTTTTCTATTTGTTTCTTCTGATTTTCAATCTTCTGTTCTTCCTTTGTCACCTTCTTTTGAATTAACCAAATACATTTTAATATTCAATTGTTACTCTTCTACTGGATTTTCAGCTGTACCTGTTTTATTTTCTTTATAGGTTGCCCTGGTGATTACAAAATTCGTACTTAAATTTATCACAAATTAAAGTTAATATTGTACCATTTCATATGGGATGGAAAACATTTACAGAAGTAGTTTCATTTCCCAAATCCTGTTCTTTGAGTTATTGTTACATTCTAAATCCCACAATTCCCCTTAATCTTTTTGAGGCATGTTTTTAGGATATTTTAGAGAGAATCTCTAGCCACTCTAGGCCTGAGGTGGCTGTACTCTTAAGGGTTGGCCTTTCTGGTGTGTCTATTTCTCATTGGAGTACTGGGTGAGAGCCCTCCACTCAAGCTAGTCAAAATACCAATGTGAGAACTGTGCAAGAATCCATTCAGCTGATGGAAACCCAGGACTGATCTCTGCTTTGGCCTCACAGTGTCTCGCTCTAAGCCTGCACAGGCTAGTATTTAGCTAAAGACATAAAACACCTGTGGTGATATTTCTAGAAGCTCATCTCTACAAAGTTTCTTTTTTTTGCTGCACTCAGTCCTGAGATCTGATCAACAACCCCCCAGCTCAGCTATATCCTAATCTCTGCCTAGGTTCCACTTTCCCACTAGGGGGTCCTGAAACTGACACAGGCAGAAGGTTCACTGCCTGCTTCCCTTCTCTCTCACCAACACACTATGCAGGGGAGCACAGGGGGTCTGGGAGCCTTGATAAACACATCTGTAGAATGATACTAGTTTTGGTCTCAGGGCCTGGCCCCCTAAAAAGCTGGAATTGACAGATGGAGACAAAAACAACTTTGTTTACTTAAATACACAACCTGTTTTTCCTTGTCTTTTGTGAGCTTGACACTTTTGAAGAATATTGGTTATTTTGGAGGATGTCCCTCAGTTTGGGTTTCTCTGTTATTTTGTCATGATTGCACTGGGGTTATGGGGTTTGGAGGAAGAATACTATGAAGGTGAAATGTCCTCACTGCATCACATCACAGGGTACACCACGGCCATGCCTCATTACTGGTGACGTTGACATTCATCTCTTGGTTAAAGTTGTCTTCCAGATGTCTTCACTGCAAAATTACTGTAAAATTACTGTTGTACTTTTCATACTCTTGTCATTAGAAGCAAGTCACTGAATCCAGTTTATATTCAAGAGGAGAAGGGGAATTACCGGTAAGCCCAACTCTTAGGGGGAAGAGAATCAAATACATAGTTTTGCACTTCGTTGGTGTTTTTTTTACAAAATGAAGGCAACACCCTCCACCAACAAAAGTTACGACTCACTTTATTGCCATCGTCTGGAACCAGCTCTGTAATATCCCGAAGGTATGTCTGCATTTAATAAACATTTTGGAGGCGCTACTTTAAGGGTGTGCAACTATCATGTTCGCCTTAAAGTTTTGCCCACTAATTTTAGCATTTATTGGATCAGATCTGCAGAAATTATTACTGTGGTATTCTAATGGTAATTTTCTATTTCCCTCATTCCTCCTATATTATTTGGAATTCTTACATAAGGGAGTTGTCCCAACTCTAGCATTCATTTATTCAATCATTTCACTTATTTATACATCATGAATATTTACCGTTTGGACTATAATCCAATATATCATTTTTTGGTTGCTCGAGTTATTCTAGCTTTGGCCGTTGGAAGCTCTTTCAGGTTGACTCCTGCATCCTTATGACGTGCTCCCATCTGTTTTTTTGGTACTTCCTTACTTTCTGGCACTAAACAATGCTCCAGGCTCATCTTGTATTTCCTTACCTGGGCCTTAAAATCAGCCATTTCTGCAAGGAGCCCTGGTTCCTTTTATGAGAGAATAGCATTTAGAAACCGAGATCTGGGTACTAGGTGTACTCACTGCTTCTGGAATCACCATGTCTAGGTCTCCTCAGTGGATGGCCTGAGACAGTCAAGAGACCAAGACGATGTAACAGCTAAATGCAATGTGGAATCTGTGGTAGGGTGCTTCCAAGATGGCCTCTCAATGTTCCCTGCTAATATTCATGGTTTTTGTAGTCTCCCTTCCCTTCAGTTATTTGATTCCAACCAACGGAACACTTGGACATTCAGGGCATGGTACTTCCATGATTGGATTACAAGAGATTGTAGCTTCTATTTTGCCAACTCTCTTGCTGGCTTTGATGAAGTGAGTTACCATGCTGTAAGCTGCTTCATGGAAGGAAAGTTACAAGTGGCAAGGACTGAGGAACCTCAGACTGACAGCCAGGAAGGAACTGAGGCCCCACAACTCAACAGGCTGCAGATTAACTGAATCTTGCCAAAAACTACAGGAGCTGAGAGCAGAGCCTTCCCAATTCCACTTTGATTGCAGTCCTTAATCCTGCCCATTTTTCTTGATTGCACCCTGGTCAGAGCCTCTGGAGTAAGGACCCAGCTAGGCCAGCCTTGATTCCTGACCCATGAAAACTGGGAGATAATGAACGCATTTTTTTTTTGCCACTAAAATTGTGGTAATTTATTACACAGAAATAGATGACAAATAAAGTATCCTCACTCAAATCCTAGAGCAGAAAAAAAATATTCGTGGAAAAACCAATGAAATCCAAGCAAAGTCTTAAATTGACTTTCTGTACTGTGGTGATGTTAATCCCTTTGCATAGCTAATGCGCCATGGTTACATAAGACGGTAACGTTAGGGGTAGCTGGGTGAGGGGGTATGGAAACTTCCTCTAATGTCCTTCCAAACTCTTCTGTAAACCTAAAATTATTTCAGAGTAGAAACTCCAGTGACACTTCTGGGTATTTCACGTTGTTTTTATAAAGTAAAAATGTAGCAAATTTGAGGAGAAAAAAATGAAGGCATTATGAAATCACCAGTCTGGTGATAGATTCACCAGGCCTTAGGAGTCACAGTGGGATGATAAGCTACAAAGTAGTCTGCTCAGTCTTCTGGGGAAAGCAAAGGACCACACTGGACTCCAGCGCTCAGGGCTTGCTCAGGGCTTGTCTGCGGGGGAGACACAAAACCAAGCCTGATGCCTGTCCTGGGAGTCAGTCAGTCTGGTTGAGAAATTCCAGGAATATTTATTCCCAGCCTTCAAGATACTTTTGTCTGTTCACCTCTAAAATCCCCCCGCAATGTCAACATTTGCTCCAAAATGGAACTGCTTGCCTGGTTCCTGACCTTTTTGGTTTGTCTTTGCCTCTTATACAACCTGGAATGCCTCGACTGCCAGTCAGTAGATACCTTCACACTGCCTTAGCAGTTTCAAAAGTGAACTTGCAAGAAAAATCTTTGCCCCCTCTGCCCTCAGTGACATAATTCAAACCAGAGCCCTCACTCACCTAACTTTACCATTTAGCTCTTCTATTTACCAGTGGTGTATCTTCAGAGACTTAAAATTCTATTCCTTGGTTTCTTTAAACATGAATGGAAATAACTATCAGCACTTGAAAAATATTCCTTAGAATAAATTAGGTGAAGCCCCTAACAGGAAGGTGCCTGACAGGCAGTTATGGACTAACTGCTTTTGTTGTGCAGGTCGTTTTCCTCCAGCCCAGATTCCTAGTTAAATTTTCATCCATCCCTCTTAAATCTATTTCTTCCGAGAACCTCCCTTCCTCCTGGCCAGCATGAGCCATGCTCACTGCACAGTCGAAGCAAGGACAGGAGACTCTTTGCCAAAGATAAAAGCGCATCAAACACGCCTAGCATTTATTTAATCACAAACCTACAGACCCCTCAGTACACCCTTCTTGGGGCCTAGCCCTAACAATCCAAAGGTGACGACCTTGTGTATACGTGGTAGGAGGGGTAGGGAGTGTCTGTTGATAACTCTGAAACGGGAACGATTCCTTCAAATGGAGAGCTGGGTGGAGACCAGAGGTTGGGGGTTATCAACTTCTGAGTAGGGTGGTCAGTAAAAAATCAGATAAACAAAAGAGGGGTACATGATTTTACAACCCTTCCTCCAAGCCTCTGCCTTGGTGGGACAGGCTTCTACTTTTTTCCCAGGCTGGGGAAACCCCCAGAAGTGTCCCTTCCTTCATTGTGTTCCTCCACACGTTGAAAGAAAGTAACGGGTGCTGGTTCTGGGAACCTGGACTCAGTATCTCCTACTACCCATCACCTCCGTAAGCTATCCTTCAAGGAAGGAGGCATCTCCGCCCAAGGGTAGGGGCCTAACCCACTCCTGATCTAGCTCTGGAATGTCAACCTATAGAAGATCCAACCCCCTTCCCCAAAGGCAAGGTCAGTTCAAAGCCTTCCTAGGTTAAATCACCATGTTCTCTCTCAGGTTAAGGAAAGATCCTAAGTACCACTCCTCCCTGCAGTGGAATGATTGGATGGGATGTTGCTGAGGAATAAGGACTGTGATCTCCACACAGTGGCCTGATCTTTAATATACTCTTCCATATCTAAAATACTGGTGGCTAGGCTCTTCCTATAGGGAAGGCGCATGGCCTGGCTCCTCCACTGCTAGGCCATGACCCAACTTCCCAAGTAAAAGGTCTGGCTCTCATCCTCACTTCTGTTTCTGACCTGGGCAGGGCAGGGACCATAGTAAAGGGGCAGGGGTTAAACCCCAGGGTGGGAGTTCCACCATTTTGACTCCTCTTCCTTGCAAGCAAGAGGGCCATTATGAGGGTGGATGGAATATCATTCTGACACATCCTTATCCCAGGCCTGGCTAGGGCAGTTCCCAGAGGACAGGGACAGACCTCATCCTGTCTCCTTCCTTCACCTGGGCAAGGATGGGTCCCATGGGGCAGGGGCAAGGCTGGGATGTCCAGTGAACAGGCTCTGCTCACAGGGTGCCGGCTGGGCCTGTGGGGCAGGGGCGGGGCATCACCTGACTCCCCCTCCTTGCCTGTTATAGGGGTGGGGCCTCATCTCTTCCCTCAGAACACCTGGGCAGGGCAGTCTCATAGGAGGGCAAGGGAAAGGTAGAGCCTCATCTTGACTTATCCTCCTTTCCCGGGTGGGGAAATCCCAGGGGAGGGGTGAGGCCTGATCAGGACTCGTCCTCCATGCTGAAGCTGCTGCGGCGGCTGCTGGCCTTAGAGACAGCGGGAGACACGGAAGAGAGCAGGGGGTCAGAGGCAGCCCGCAGTGGGGAAAGGGCATCCCCTGGGGAAAGGGCATCCCCTGGCAGTCCCCCCAACACCCCCTCCTCCTCCTCCATCAGAATGTCCGTCAGCCCCAGATGGAAGGGGTCCCCTAGATCCCCCAGATGGTCGCTGGGAAAGTGCAGGTCCAGAAGGGCATCTGAAGGTGGCACTGGGGGCTGTTGATGGGGAGCACCCTGGGCAGGGCCCCCCCCTGCATGAAACGTTGCTACGCCTGGCCTGCCCTCCTCCTCAACGTCCAGCTGCTCTGGCTTGAGGTTGTCAGAGGCTGAAGTTGTGGCCAGGGAGACCAGCCCTGGGGTGGGAGGGACCGGCAGACCATGGATCTGGGCCTGCAGTTCGAGCTCCTGCAAAAAGTATGGGGTAGGTGTGGGATAAGACGGAGTTCAGAGCCCCTCAGAGGCAGAGGAATGTAACAGTTAGAAGGACAGGTTTTCTGGGTTCACATTCAGCCTCCACCACTCACTAGTCGCATAACTTTAGGCAAGATGCTTAAAGTTTCTGAGCTTCAGAGGCCCAATCTGTAAAATGGATATCATAATGGTCCTGTTTCATAAGAGATATTGTGACGATTAACTTAGTAAATGGAAATAAGGTCTTGTCACAGTGCATGGCACAAGATAAACGCAATGCACACTAGCCAATATTCATTATTATTCTTTTTAATAATGTTATGATTACTACTTATCACCATTATCATGATGATGGGAGTTGGGAAGCCCCGGGATCCCCCATTTATGTCAGGAGGGGAAATTCTGGTCTGTTCTTCCTCTGCCTCTGCCTTCAGGAAGCCCCCCTCACCCCTGCCACCACCTCCTCCTTCCAGACCTGAATTCGGAGCTGCAGGCTGCGGTTGGCTTGCTCCAGAGATCGCTGCCGGCTCTCTAGGTCTTTGGAGCGCTGCTGCTCCTTCTGCAACTTGCGGATATAATCCACAGAGGCTTTGAGGATGGTGCCCTTGTTCCAGCGCATCTCCCTAGGGGGTCAAGGGGGAGGAAAAAATGGAGTGCTGCATTTGGATCTCTCTTGGGACCTGGGGGTGTTATGCCACGTAGATAGAGTACCCCACCCCATGCCTAGATCTTGAGGCAGGGGTGTATCAAGGGTATGGAATGCTCACCTCCTGCCTGGAATCTTCCAAACCAGGAAGCCCTTTCTGACCTGACTCTTTACTACTTACTCCTCTCGCCTCTGACTCTGATTCATCTCACTATGGGTACACTGGCTTCTCAATGCTCTCAGGACATGGAAGGCCATTCCCACTTTGGAGCTATCATCCCAGCCATGCCCTTGGCCTTGAACACTCTTCCCCCAGAACACAGAGCTCCTGCCTCCTCTCCTTAGGCTGTTTGTTCCAATGTTGCCTTGTCCACTGAGGCCTGTTCTGTTTCCCACCCTATCCTCACCCCAAATTGTAACCCTCCCCAATCCAATGTTCCCTCATCTTCCTCCTATTCCTTTTTTTTTAAAGATTTTACTCATTTGAAAGAGAGAGAAAGAGAGGGAGAAAGGGAGAGAAACATCAATGTATGAGAGAAACATTGATCGGTTGCTTCTCACATGCCTCCAACTGGGGACCCGGCCCACAACCCTGGCACAAGCCCTGATTGGGAATCGAACCAGTGACCTATTGGTTCGCAGGCTGGTGCTCAATCCCTAGGGCCATACCAGCCAGGGTTCCTTTTTAAAAAAAATTTAGAGGAAGGGAGGGAAAAAGAGAGGGGGAGAAACACTGATGTGAGAGAGAACCATTGATCGGTTGCCTTCCAAACCCACGACCCAGGCGTGTGCCTTGACTGGGAATCAAACCAGTGACCTTTCAGTTTGTGGGATGATGCCCAACCAAGTGAGCCACACCAGCCAGGGCTCTTCCTCCTGTTCTTTATTCTTCACAACATTCATCATAATTGCAGGGCTTTAACTTATTTATCTTGTTTGCTGTCTGTCTGCCCCCACTAAAATATCAGTTCCATGAGGCAAGGGATTTTTGTCTGTTTCATTCCCTCTGGTTGCCCTAGGGCCTAGCATAGTACCTGGCACAAAGCAGAAGCTCACTAGTTCCTGAACAAATAAAGGAAGCACAAAATAAACAGAAAACGAAGTGCCTATGTTGTGCAGTGACCTGATGAGGCACATAGGCCATGTCATGAACCTAAAATTTTAGGTAGGGACATAGTGAGGTGGAATAACCCTGGCTCAGGGTGAGGAAATCTGGGCAGGAATGGGTCAGAGGAACAGAACCACTGGGTGCTTCCCACCCAGGGTAGGACCCCCTGGACATGATTTTAGGAGAGTGTGGCCCCCGCCCCACCTTCTGCCAGCCTGGGGCTTCCAGCCAAGACTCACGGGTCACTGGACTTGGGGATGAGGGTGCCCAGCTCCTTGATCCTGTCGTTAATGTTGAATCGCCTGCGACGTTCAACTTTGAAGAAAGGGGAGACAAAAGAGTGGGAAAGAATCATCAATAGGCCAAGGAGGGAAGAGGAAAAACTGGAACAGTGGGAAACTGCTGCAGGGAAAGGCCGGCCAAGGCCGGAGGGGCACAGAGCACGCCAGCAAGGGCACGAGCTCTCACTCACTTAGGTTGTGATTGTCCTTCTTCTGCCGTTCCTTCAAAAGGGCCTTGGCCTCTGTTTCTGGAAGAGAGTGAAGGTAATCAGGCTCTCTGGGCATGGAAAAGATGGAGGGCAGCATGTGCTGCTGTTTATTCCAAAGGCTTTGATGGGCACAGGCCGAGGAAGTGACTGGAAAAAATGCCACTCTTGGGTGGGAGGGGTTGGGTGGAGGTGGAAGAGGGCATAAGGGGGATACATGGAAATGGAAAAAATACAAGAAAAGTAAAAAACTTAAAAATGCTACTTTTTATTCTTTTGCAAGAAGCCACGTTGACAGATCATTTGTTAAACCCAAGATGAGAGCCAGGAGGGGGGACAGCAGGACCACAGGCCATGTGGACAAAGAAGGCAAAGTCTCCGTTTCTGTCTGCTTAAACCCCTTCTCCCAAAATCAGGCCCACCCCCAGACCTGGAGGACATGGGGCTAACCCTGGCCCTTACCGGAAATCTCCCTTTTGATGTTGGGCAGCTCAGCTGGGCAGGAGTTGCTGACCGTGATGGTAGATGTGGCCACACCCTGACTACTGTACACATCGAGCAGATTCCCTGACACAGGCAGCTGGGGGCAGGCATGGCAGAGAAAGGATGGTTGGCAACATACCACAGGCTCGGCCTCATCTCAGAACCAGGCTCCCTATCCTCCACGCATCCCCAAAGACAGGCCCCCTAATGCAAGGAGAGGCTGACCCAGTACAGGAACCCTTCCTCCTCCTTCAAGGGAAATTCACTCCCCGAGTGAGGGAGGCCAGGGTCAAGTGGCTCTCCCCTGCTTTTCTGGGGACAGTCTACCCAGCCTGTTCACGACGCCCCTGTGGCGCTTTAAATCCCTCAGTGAGCTCCGAGGCCCCTCTCCCAAATTCTGGGGCTGATGCTCAGAAGAAATGCTGCAAAACCACCCTTTTAAGGTCTTTGTGGGCGCTGATGGAACATTTCGGTCCGTTAGCACCCCCCATCCCCCACCCCAGCACAACATTCCAATTCAGCATTCCCGGAACACTCCAACCCAATCTTCTCAGACCTTGGGCAGTTGTCATGGCAACGTTCCACCCCAAACCGAGCCTTATGGAGAGTTCCAGCCTAATCTCCAGTGTTTGGCTGTGACTGCATTGCACCATCCCACATACATGGTCTCCAGCTGTCATGCACCAAGGTTCTAACTCTACTATGTTCTTGCATATTCTGATCTCCCAGGATTTCTTGTCTAACTACACAACTAGCACTGCTTTTATGTCTGTCTAGATTGCTTTCTCTCCTTTTCATTCCCCTGAAGATTCTCTAAGACAACATACTAATCTGGAAGTAATTAGTTCCATCTCTTCAACCCCCCCCCACCAATCTGCTGGATTCATCTAATGTTAGGCCCCAGTCTCTAGTCATGTCCAAATCAATAAAAAGTTCTGATAAATAGTGCCATTTTTATATATGCTTCTATCCTCTTGATAAGTTGGAAAGAAACAAAACTATAGCCATTTGGTATGCCCCAAAGCAAATCATGAGACTCCTGGAATGTTACCAGATTGTTATAATTTATTGGTACATCCCTCACTGTGGGAAGTTTTATCCGCTCTCTACAGGACCTCAGCCTTTGGCACAGTTCCCTGCAAGAGACATGGTACATGGAATCACTTCTAGGTCCAACCGTACCATGTTTTGAGACTTCTAGTGTGTTCCAATCTCTTGGTACATTCAAAATGCTAGGAGTCCCATCTCCTCATCTCTTCCACAGTGAAGCTTGAGCACCTTGCTATACCCTAGTATCTCCGTGAAGTCCCCATCCTGTATGTACCAAAATCTACAAGGTCTACCTTTCCATGCGATCCAACACAAGGCCCCAGGACACTGCTATTCCCTGTTATCATCACGGTCTCCCTCTCTATCTTAATACAACCCGAGGTGACAGTGTCTTATACACACAGCCAGTCCTGGTGCAGTCTCAGCGACACAGGGATGCACTAATTGTCAGAACAACTTTGCCATCTTGGGACCTTACTGTGCTGGGGAGCTGTAGCCCTGCAGTGCCTCCAGGTAGATAGCTGAGCATCTCATCATTGTAACTGGACTCCAGGCTGATGATCTCATCAATGACATCATCAATCTGGGGAAAGAAGTAAATATGGAAAAGGGTTAAAAGAAGTTGGAGGGTGGCCCTGGCTGGTGCGGCTCCGTGGATTGAGTGCCGGCCTGCGAACCGAAGAGTGGCTGGTTCGATTCCCAGTCAGGACACATGCTTGGGTTGTGGGCCACGTCCCCAGCAGGGGGTGCACGAGAAGCAACCACACACTGATGTTTCTCTTCCTCTCTAAAAATAAATAAAATCTTAAAAAGAAAAAAAAAGTTGGAGGGTGGAGCATAGAAAGGTTGCCTGCAGCCACATACCTCCTTCTCTGAGCTGGACCCGATGGTGAGCAGTGCCATAGGGCTGTTGGGGGCGCTGCCTGTGGGGCCAGTAGCATGGGTGGCCTCGGGGGCAGGGAGCGGCTGGGCACTAGCAGCCCCCGGTGGTGGGGTGAGGGCCTGGGAAGCCAGCTTGGGCCCAAGTGTGGTGGACAGGTACTGTTTCACCTGCTGCCTGCGCGCCTGCTGCAGGTGGTAGCGTGTTGGGTTCTCCAGATGAGTCTGCACCTGTGGAATAAGGGGAAGGAGGGACAGGAGGGGACAAAGTAGAACAGGGCTCAGAAGGGTGACTCTGGGCATACTAGGCCCAGAATCTGAGAACCCCAAAATACTGGTAAGTCTCCCCCAGGATCCAAATTCCCTTTCTTGGAAATCCCTCACAGCCCCTAGGATCCACCCGTGGATGATAGAATCCCTCAGCTTCTGGAGCTCCCTCTGTCACAGTCCCCAAGACTCCACCCCTGTCTCTGTCACCACCTAACACACCCAGGAACTACATATTGCTTTCCAAGACATCCTGATGGCCAAAGAACTCCTAGTGCATCACACATACATGAAGCTTTTCCTACGAAACCACTGCACAGACCCTAGGGCCCTCTTGGGGCACTTAACGACCCTCCACAGTCCACCAACAAGACATCCTATAGCTCCCAAGAACCCCTCACCATTCCACAAGAACACCTCAGAAACCCTAAACCCAAGGGGACACTAGCACAACCTACTTTTAACAGTACCTAAAGACTTTCCTTAGAGCCCCAGGACGTCACTTAAAAGCCACCAGGACCACTTCCCAGTCATCAGGAGCCCCTCCCAGGACCTCTGGACCTTACCTTGAGCACCTCCCTGGGCACCTGAGCAGGGGGAGGACGGCCCAATGTGTGGCCCCCAGCAGAAACACCAACCACAGAGATGGCAGGAGAGGCAGGTGCAGGGCTGGGGAAGGGAGAGGCTGCAGCCTGTTCCCGACGCTCACGCCTCTCCTGCTCCTGAGCCTGGGCCCGCATTAGCTGCTGCCGCAATAAGACCCGCGATGAAGATGAAGATGAAGATGACATTGCAGGGGTCCGAGAACCCACTGCAGAAGATGATGCAGACAGTGTAGCTGGGGTGGCTGGTGTGGCCTGCAGTGATATTGGGAGGCTGTGGAATGAGAAATATGGGACCACAGGTAAGCTAAAAGTCTAGGCCCAAACCTAAGGAGTCATAGTGTGATGGAGTAATCACAGGAACCAGGCCTGGTAGCAGCCCTCAGAGGTCAGTCTGGTGGGGGGAATTTTAGCCTTCAGTCCTTATGGTGAAGCCTGGATTTGGGTCTGTTCATATTTTGAGCAGAGATGCCACTGCTTGGCTCTGGCAGAGGGGTTTTATCCTATTTAAAGGAGAGTGGAAAGAAGCAGAATTGAGGCTGTGGCAGTAGACGTGCATACAGAGGGCTCTTATGCTCAATTTGGGGCTGAAGATGCTCCCTCAGCTCCTGAGGGGTTGGCATCAGGCTACAGCATAATCACAGGCCCTTCTTCCTCCCCTGCCTGGGCCTCTAGTCCCAGGACTAGTCAGTCTTGAAAATCTCAGAAATTTCACAATCCTCTCTTCCTGCCCCTCTTCCAGGTCCCCTCCCCTCTCTTAGAGCCCAGGCCCATGACTCAGCACATTTAGACTTCCCCAGCTTGGGGAAAGAAGAGACTGGCAGGGGTTCCTCAAGGGCCTGGGGTGGGTGAGTTTGTTGAGTGGGGGAGGGGTGAGCAGGGGCTGTGGGTATGGCTCCGCCTACCTGGACAAAGAGATACAGCAGGCCAAGCCCTGCCATCAGGCACTCCAGGGATGCTGCAGGCCGTATTTGTGAATGAATGGGTGTGCAGGTGGGGTTGAGGGAGGCAGTTGAGGTCTAGACAGAGATACTATAATCCTAGCTTGGCCACCTGCTTTCATGTGCATGCTTTTTCTGGCCCCTCATTTTACTATCTGGAAAATAAAAGCTTGTGGAGAGAATGGATTGGGCTTGCACTGAGGGCCTCTGCCCACCAAGAGGGAATGGAGGGGCCTGAGGAATTGGGAAGGGAGTTGGAGGGGAGTCAGAGGAGACATACCTTGAGCGTACTGGTAAGGGCTGGCTTTTGAGTTCGTAAAAACTGTCAGGATCAAGGACGTTTTCTAATTCGATGTCAGCAACAATCCCGGATTCCGGAAGCAAAGAGTTCAGGCTGAGGGTGAGGTAGGGGTGGTTGTTATTGTAGGAAGACCTCTGCCCCTCAGAGAGAGAGAGAGAGAGGGAGGGAGACAGGGGGAGAAAGGAGGGAAACAATTATCTCTAACATTCAGCCACTCCACTGGTTACCACCACCATGAATTCCCAAGTCTTCTCTCCTCCCCCACTCCCTCTCCCCTCCCCATTCTCTTTTGCTGTGTTACCCATAGTCCCTTAAGATTCAAAACAATAAGAGTGCCTGAATCCCAACACCTTGCTCTAACACTCACGTGTAACCACAACCTAGGTTTGAGGAAAATGGAAATGAAGAATTTAGGAATGACAGATTCATTTTGCAAGCTTCCTGACTTTGCATTTAGAGTTCTCCCACCCCCACACCCCCTACTGTTTTCCTGGCAGCTGAATGTGAGCCCACGTTTGTCCACACACATGCAGCACGGTAGGGGCATCCCCTTGGTATAGCAGACCATTGTAGCACAAACTGAAGCATCACAAAGAGAAGCGGGGTCAAAGATTCACTTTATGGAAGGATCTACCACTTTGCAAATGAGTTTCCCCACCCCAGTCAGAGTTCATGGGATGCCAACACATACACAAATACAAAACGGGAATATCAAAGGCACCCCTCAGTCCAACAATCTGGATTTACAAGAGGAAGAATTTGGGTGGAAGATCCACTTTATGCGAGCTTTCTTTTCTTGGCCAGATGAGCCTGCCCACAGCTCCCCTGGTTTTTTTGGACAGATCAAAACGCACATGCCTCCAATACCAACACCCACTGACACACAATAGAAGCCATGTACACCCCTCGCTTTCAACTATTCCCACTACTGTGATGATCTAGGTTGTTATAAACGCATTAGAAGATGGTGAATCTATATATGTAGATGCTCCTGCTCAGCCCTCGATACTGGGTGCAAGACCCTACTGTGCAGGGGACATCGACATGCACACAGATGGAGATGCATCCTTGAATTTAGTCAAATAATTTAGAATCCTGAGACTGTGAGTGACTACACATGACAAGCATTCTCTCCCCTACCAAAGGATGTGTCTTACCTCCTTTCCTCATCCTCAGACCGGGCCCTAAAACCACCCAGGAAGTTGGGAAGAGGAAGCCAAAGGATCCGCTGAGCTCAGCACAATTCCAGGCAGAAAGTAGGCAAAGCCCCTTCCCGTGCTTTCACAGCCATTGCACGAACTTAGGAGAAAAGGGGGCTGGGCTTCCAAGGCCACTGCCGGCAATGAGGGTTAAGAGATCAGATAGGACCCACCAAGATAGGATTGGGGCAACTGGCGTTCATTCAGGCTCTGGGGACAGAGTCAAGATTATCCCCAGGGTCTGAGAGTAGGAGAGTGAGATAAAAACAACGCGCGCGCGCGCGCGCGCGCGCGTGTGTGTGTGTGTGTGTGTGTATGTGTGTGTGTGCGTGCGCGCGAGCGTAGGGGGTCAGAAGGGCGTGGCTTGCTGAGAGGTTAGGGCAGGTGGCAACAGTAACAAGACCCTCCCTCTGGGTTTCCAAATAAAGTCGGAGGCCTTCTCTGAGTTTAGACGAAGCGCTAACTCCATCACCTCTGCGTACCAGTCTCCCATTTAAGCCCCAACGGTCAGGTGGGGGTGGGAGTGGGGGTGCTTTTTCACTATTTAACTATCCCTGATAACATTCACCTAGGTGGACAGGGATGGGTGAAGAGATTATTCTTGTCAAGTCTTGATTAATATTATTTCTCTTGCTCACACACACTCACAAGGCTGGTCCCACGCAGCATATCTGAGATACTCCCAAATCCCTTCCGATTCCTATTATCCATCCAAACAGCCTCCAGCAACCAGCTACTGGAAATCACCAAGCTCCCAAGATGTCCCTCTGTCCTGCAAAACCCCTTCTCTGACACACAGAAAAAGTCCCTTACAATCAGTGCCTCATCTAGAGAATGCCCTCTCAACTTCATCGCCCTCATGCCTGACTCAAGGACCCCAAATTACGCTTCTAATCAGAGTCTCAGTCCCCCAAATTCAACTACCCCAGACCAGTTTCTGGACAACGGAATATGTCCCTCTAGACCCAGTCAAGACCCCCCCACCCCAAAACCGAACCAGGCCTCCCTTAATGCACTTTCACGAATGCTTCAAGCCTCAGTCCATGTAGGCCACTGCCAGATTCTCTAGGTACCCCCCCAAGACGGGTACCCCGACGTCCTCCAAGCCCAGGCCGAAACCCTCTAATCCCAGTCCGGGCCCCCCGCTGCACCCAGATCAGGATCCCGCGCACCTCAGTCAGCACTACTGACCCCGAGCGGCCCCGCACCTGAGCAGCTGGGCTGAGTCGGCCGGACTGCGCTCCTCCAGTAGCACGAACACGGCTCGAGGACCCTCCGCGCTAGCCTCTGTGCCGTCCCCGGCTGGCTCGGCTGCATGAGACATGACGCCCGGCCCCGGGCGAGCCCTGCCAGGCCGGTCGGGCTTCAACCCGACCCCCCCTAACAAAATAAGAGTACCCCTCCCCCTGCCCGCCACCGCCTCCTCCGCTAAGCCATGGAGCGAGCTCTGCGCGGGCGGGCAGCGTCGGGAAGATGGGATGGGCTGTGAGTCATCCCCCGCCCCGAACGGACCCACACCCCCCCCACCCCCCGCCCAGAACCTAACCCCGGACGACCGCCCTCCACCTCCTCCTCGTCCCCTTCCTCCTCCTCCTCCCAAGGCTGGGGAAACTCCACAGGAAGTGACTGCATGAAGGATAGACTGCTCGCCGGGCTCCGCCCACTAAATGAGGCGGCCAATCGTCAAGGGCTTGTTCAAGAATCGGCTCTAAACCTCGCCACCTACGCGGAGGGAAAACTAGATTAGCCAGCCCTCATTGAGAGAAGGGGGAGCCTAGGCCACTCTCAGAGACGAAGGCAAATCGTCGAGAGGCAATTTAATTAAGCCACGCCTCCTCGACGCAAAGTACCCCTCTGCGAGACTTTAAACCGCTCCTTGGGTCGCTGCGCCTGCGCACCGACAGCCAGTCGGCGCTTTGGTTTTGAGGCCACGTTTGTATCTACGGAACCGGGCCCCTTCTCGGCCAATATTCCTAGACCGCGCTCTGCCCTTAATCTAAGCAGGTATATTTTCCTGGAGATGTGCACCAGAAACCCTGCCCTTCCTGTACCCACAGTCCAGCCACGCAACCCGTCTTCCTGGGAGCGCTCCGCCTACTCTACGTAATCTGGAGCGGTTGTTGTACTAGGTCATTGTGCTACACAGTAGGTGCTTAATAAATCCTTGACGGATGGATGAATGAGTAGGAGGATGGAAATAAGATCTGATCCTTTAGATCAATGACTTCTGGAATAATAAAGACCAGGGTTTGGATATGGGCAAGAGACTTCAATCTCTGAGCCTCAGCTTTCCAGACCTGTTAAATGGGGGTCATAGTAACTGGCAGAGTTGTCATAAGGATTAGAGATAATTTATGAAAAGGTTGTTTGACATACAATAGGCTCTCCAAAATTAATTAATTTATTTAGTTGTGCACTGATTCAACAAACATTTGTTGAGCTCCTCTGTGTGCTAGGTACATGCAAGCCAGCTTGCACAGTGAGTTTCCACCCATACTTTCAAGGGCACAGTCAACTCACAGAACACCTGGATCTACAATCTTCCTTTCCTCCTTTCCAATATCCCAACACCCTGCCCATCAGTTGGATGTCTAGGAATCTCACTGAGCTCCTATTTGTCTTGCACCTTTTTGTACTGACACCCTTGTTTCCCAAGTTGGCTTGGTAAACGTGCATCCCTAACACTCACACAAAACTATTATCCACATGATAAACACAATTCTTCCACAAATTAATCTTTGAAAAATCAATACATTACCAATAAAAGTTTCAAAATGGAACTTGTAGGCCTGATGTTCAAACTCCTATGATGCCTTAAACATGTGAGTATGTCTAGCTTTATAAAAGAAGAAAGAGAAGGGTATTTCCTTGCCAAATTCAAAATATATTACAAAGCTCTAGTAATTAAAACATTGTGACATGGGAGTAGGACTAGAAAACTAGATCAATGGCACAGAAAAAAAAAAAGAATCCAAAAATTGACTTAGGTATTTCTGTGAATTAGTAAATGATGAAAATGAAATTTGAAGTCATAGGGAGAGAGATGGACTATTTACTAAAGTGGTTTGGAGAGAAATGATGCTCTTTTGGGGGGCAGGATTAGATTCCTAATTTACACAATTCAGAAAAATGAATTCCAAATTGTCTAAAGATCTAAACACTTTTTAAAATCAGAACAAAATGTTTTTGGAGAACACATTTAAGACTTTGGCAAAAAGAAGTCCTTCTTGCCCTGGCTGGTGTAGCTCAGTGGATTGAGCGCGTGCTGGGAACCAAGCGGTCCCGGTTCGATTCCCAGTCAGGGCACATGCCTGGGTTGCAGGCCAGGTCCCCGTGAGGGCCATGTGAGAGGCAACCATACATTGCTATTTCTCTCCCTCTCTTTCTCCCTCCTTCCCCTCTCTCTAAAAATAAATAAAAATTAAAAAAAAATTTTAGAAAAAAAAAAGAAGTCCTTCTTAAACAAGAAACAAGCAAAACATATAAAGAAAAGTAAAAATAGCCCCGCTGGTGTGGCTCAGTGGATTGAGTGCAGGCTTGCAAAAGAAGGGGTTGCTGGTTCAATTCGCAGTTGGGGCACATGTCTGGGTTGCGGGCCAGGTCCCCACTAGGGGGCGCGCAGGAGGCAACCACACATTGATGTTTCTCTCCCTCTCTCCTTCCTTTCTCTAAAAATAAAATAAATAAAAATTTTTTTTAAGATTTTATTTTATTTATTTTCAGAGAGAGGAGAAGGGAGGGAGAAAGAGCAATGTATGGTTGCCTCTCACATGGCCCTCATTGGGGACCAGGCCCGCAACCCAGGCATGTGCCCCGACTGCGAATCGAACTGGGACCCTCTGGTTCCCAGCCCGCGCTCAATCCACTGAGCTACACCAGCCGGGCAAAATAAATAAAATCTTTTTAAAAAAATAGAAGTAAAAATAAGCAACACTAATTTGTCAGTTATTTTTGTACTTTATCTGCCTTAATTCGTTTTAATCCCCACAACAGACCTCTGAGGAAGGTTACATTTATTATTCTAACCTATAGATCAGGAAACCGAGGTACAACAAGCTTGTCACTTGCCTTAGGTCACCCCAGCTTATAAAACCTGGTATTGGAACCCAGGTACTCTATACCACCATGCTCTACAATCTTTCCAGTTTGACCACATCAAAATATAAAGTGATAATCTGATGAAAGATACTACAAAATTAAAAGACTTGTGGCAGAGTGAGAGAGAAAATTTACAGCACTAGACCCACAGGTTAATTATCCTGTAACACATTCCAATTCTACAAACACCAGCTCCACACACACACCCCAGATATTTCCGTAAGTTCTTCCCATTACATATCCTGCCCAATAAGCTCATCCTCCACCTCTCTCAGCCTCTCTCTTTTAATCTCTTGCTCATAGCTTTACAACTTTTCTCAAGATCGCTCCCCTACCCTCTCCCTCCCTCTCTCCCTCCCTCTCTCACGCAGCTGAGGTTTCATTGAGAGCCTACTGCAGGGTGGGGGTGAATGGGAGATATGGAGGTGAGAAAGAGGGCAGTTGGATGGTGAAGTTGGGGATGTTTAAGGATAGATGACAGTGGTGATTGAGGGTGGCTTGGGGTGAGGTTAGGGTCTACTACAGGACAGTTTGCATGCAACTAAATGATCACGTTAAGGTCTTCAAGAGGAATGGGGCTACTAGGGAATAGTTTAAGAGTACAGATGGCACCCTGGCTGGTGTGGCTCAGTGGACTGAGTGCCGGCTTGCGAACCAACGGGTCGCTGGTTTGATTCCTAGTCAGGGCACATGACTGGGTTGCATACCAGGTCCCCACTAGGGGTTGTGCAAGAGGCACACATTGATATTTCTCTCCTCTTTCTCTTTCCCTTCCCCTCTCTCTAAAAATAAATAAATAAAATCTTTTTTAAAGATTTTTTAAAATTTATTTATTATTAGAGAGAGGGGAAGGGAAGGAGACAGAGAGGGAGAGAAACAGCAGTGTATGGTTGCTCCTCACATGGCTCTCACTGGGGACCTGGCCTGCAACCCAGGCATGTGCCCTGACTGGGAATCGAACCGGGACCCTTTGGTTCCCAGCCCGTGCTCAATCCACTGAGCTACACCAGCCAGGGCAAAAAAAATTTTTTAAAGGAGTGCAGATGGACCCTGGCTGGTGTGGCTCAGTGGATTGAGTACTGGCCTGCAGACTGAAAGGTTGCCAGTTCAATTCCCAGTCAGGGCACATGCCTGGGTTGTAGGCCAGGTCCCCAGTTGGGGGCATGTGAGAGGCAACCAGACATTGATGTTTCTTTCTCTCTCTTTCTTCCTCCTTTCCCCTCTGTCTAAAAAGAAATAAAAATCTTTCAAAAAAAGTTCAGATGGTAGATATTGGAGGGTAAATTGAGAATAAAGTTGGGAGTTGGAAAATGGTTTGGGGTGCATTTGGAGGGACCTTGGGAAGAAAGTGAGTATTTAAAGATAGTTTTGTCTTCTGATGGAGTGGATCTGTTAACCGTCACAGGATGGCGTGGTAGGCTAACTAATGGCTTCCCCAAAGATGTCCATGCCCAAATCCCTTGGACCTATGAATGTCACCTTATATGGGAAAAAAAGGGGGGAGATGCAGACATAATTAAATAAAGGGTTTTGAGATGAGGAGACTATCCTGGATTATCTGAATGGAACCTAATTGTAATCACAAGTTCCTTTATAAAGAGGGAGGCAAAGGCAGATTAGACAGAGAAGGAGAAGGCAATGCGACCATGGAAACAGAGACTGTAGGGATGCAAACACAAGCCAAGGAATGCTGACAGCCACCAAAAGAGAAAGAGGCAACAGACTCTACCCTAGAGCCTCTAGAGGGAGCAGGGCCCTGCTGGCAACTTGATTTTGGTCTTCTGACTCCCAGAACTGTGAGAGAATAAATTTCTTATCAAGTTTGTGGTAATTTGTTACAGCAACCACAAATGGCTTGGGGGTAGGTTTGGGGGTTGTTGGAGGCACTTAGGGGTTATGCTTGGGGTTTATGAGGACAAATTGAGGGTATAATTTGGGGCCATTGGAAAGTGTTTGGGTACAGTTGGAGCCATCAAAGAGAAGATTGAGGTGGGTTTGGGAGGTTGTTGGAAGGTGGTTTGGAGGTATAGTAGGGAGATTGGGAAGGTAAATGGGGGATGCTTACAGAGAACATTGGGGTCTATTATGGGGCAGCTTAGGGCAGTGATTTTCAACCAGTATTCTACAAGAGGTACACTGGTGTGTTGTAAAAATCCTTAAAACATGCAATACCTGACTATTTAGTCCAGGACACTTACCTCTTTTCCTTTAGTTTGTCAAATTTAAAAAAATGACAACAGCCAACACAACAATAGCTGTCCAGTGTGAATGAATCAAAGTTATACCTATTTTTTTGTAAGATTGGCAAATATATATATATATATATATATATATAACACATATGTTTTGGTGTGTCACAGAATTTTATTTTACTTTTATTTAATTTTTTTTAAATTATTGATTTGAGAGACATCAGTTTGTAGTTCCACTCATTTATACATTCATTGGTTGATTTATTGGTTGCTTCTTTTTTTTAAAGATTTTATTTATTTATTTTCAGAGAGAGGAGAAGGGAGGGAGAAAGAGCAATGTATGGTTGCCTCTCACATGGCCCTCATTGGGGACCTGGCCCGCAACCCAGGCATGTGCCCCGACTGGGAATCGAACCGGGACCCTCTGGTTCCCAGCCCGCGCTCAATCCACTGAGCTACACCAGCCGGGTATTGGTTGCTTCTTGTATGTACCCTGACCAGGGATCAAACCCGTAACCTTGGCATATCAGGACAACGCTCTAACCAACTGAGCTACCTGAGGGCCTTGCCACAGAATTTTTTTAAAGATTGTATTTATTTATTTTTACAAAGAGGAGAAGGGAGGGAGAAAGACAGGGAGAGAAACTTCCTCTCATGTGCCCCCCCTGGGGGCCTTGCCCACGACCCAGGCATGTGCCCTCACTGAGAATCAGCCAGCATCCCCTTGATTTGCAGGCCAGCACTCAATCCACTGAGCCACACCAGCCAGGGAAAAATTTTAGTAATTAGTTTATGTGTGCTGTGAGGTGAAAAAGGTTGAAAATCGCTGGTTTAGGGTATAGTTGGGAGTTCTTGGAGGGTGGTTAGGGTGGTATGATTGGAAAAAAGTCAAAGATGTTTTGTGGTGTAGTAGCATGTAATTTAAGATAAGGTTGGGTATAGTGGTCATTAAACAGTGGTTTAGAGATACAGTTTGGGGCCAAGGGAAGGTAGTTAAGGGTTATTTAGAGGTAGATTTGGGGGTTCTTCAAAGGGGCATTTTAGGGGCAAGGTTTGTAATTGTTGGAGAGTGGTTTGGGGCTAGCGTTGGGAATCATTGAAAGGGAACTTCGGGAATATTCTTGGAAGTTAGAGAACAGTTTGAGGGTAAAGTGAGGGCTGTTGGAAGGAGGTTTGGAGGTAAAGATGAAACTTTGGAAGGGTAGTTTAGTGATGAAGTTTGGGGATCAATAATGTGGTTTGGGGATACAGTTGAGGGCTGGTGAGTACAGTCTCAGATGCAGTTTGGAGACCTGTTTTGAGGTCTGGATGTCAGAGAGCTATCATAAGTTGTAGTTGGGAAGCTATTAATGGGTGCTTTGGGGAGCAATTAAAGATTATTATATGGAGCCCTGGCTGGTGTAGCTCAGTGGATTGAGCGCGGGCTGGGAACCAAAGGGTCACCAGTTCAATTCCCAGTCAGGATACATGCCTGGGTTGTGGGCCAGGTCCCCAGTGGGGGCCATGTGAGAGGCAACCACACATTGCTGTTTCTCTCTCTCTCTCTTTCTCCCTTCCTTCCCCTCTGTCTAAAAATAAAAAAAATAAAATCTTTAAAAAATAAATAAAATTAAAAAAAAGATTATTATATGGAATATCCTTCAGCAATAAAGGGAGCAAACCACCAACACATGCTACAACATGAACCTCAAAAACACTGTGCTAAGTGAAAGAAGTCAAACACCAAAAATCCACATATTGAATTTATATGAAATGTCCAGAAAAACCAAATCTTCAGAGATAGAAAGTAGATTAGCGGTGGCCTGGGACTGGGACTGGGGATTAACTGTATTCAGACAAGATAGATCTTGTTGGGATGATGAGAATTCTCTAAAACTGGATTGTGGTGATTATCGCACACTTTGGTAAATTTACTATAACAGTTGAATTGTACACTTAAAGTGGGTGACTTTTCCTGAAACACCAATTCAAAAGAACCTATGCACCCCAATGTTCATTGCAGCATTATTTACAATAGCCAAGTGCTGGAAACAGCCTAAGTACCCATCAATAAATGAGTGGATCAAAAAACTTGCCCTGGCTGGTGTAGCTCAGTGGATTGAGCGCGGGCTGCAAACCAAAGAGTCACTGGTTCGATTCCCAGTCAGGGCACATTTCTGGGTTGCAGGCCAGGTGCCCAGTGGGGACCATGTGAGAGGCAACCACACATTGATGTTTTTCTCCCTCTCTCCCTCCCTTCCCTTCTGTCTAAAAATAAATGTATAAAATCTTTAAAAAAACAAACACAAAAACAAAAAAAAAACTATGGTACATTTACACAATGGAATACTATGCAGCTCAAAGAAAGAAGGAGCTCCTACCCTTTGTGACAGCGTGGATGGAACTGGAGAGCATTATGCTAAGTGAAATAAGCCAGGTGGTGGAAGACAGATACCATATGATTTCACCTATAAGTGGAACCTAATCAACAAAAGTGAGCAAAATAGAACTAGAGACATTGAAATAAAGAACAAACTGACAGTGACCAAAGGGGAAGGGTCAAGTCAAGGAACATGTATAAAGGACCCACGGACAAAGACATCAGGGCAAAGGTGGGGAGGATCAAACGTGGGAGGTGGGAGTGGGAAGGGCAGGGGAAAGTAATAGGGGAAAAATGGGGACAACTGTAATTGAACAATAAAAAAATTTAAAAAGTGGGTGACTTTTATGTATGTAAATTATACCTCAATTAAGTTCTATTAAGGAAGAATCATTGGAGGGTGCTTTCCAATACAGGGTCCGGCAGAAGTAACGCCACTGAGTGTGTTTGGTAGGATACATGAATGTCTTGCATAAGATGGACGGTAATTTGAACATATCACCTAAAATGTCATATGGGCCCTGGCTGGTGTGGCTCAGTGGATTGAGCATCGGCTTGCGAAACAAAGGGTCACATTTTTTATTCCTGGTCGGGGCACATGCCTACGTTGTGGGCCAGGTTCCCTGATGTGGGGCGTGGGGCATGTGAGAGGCAACCAAACATTGACGTTTCTCTCCATCTCTTTTCCCCTCCCTTCCCCTCTGTCTAAAACTAAATAAATAAAATATTAAAAATATATATCATATGTTGTGCTTGAGTGTGATATCATTATGTTATAGAATTACGTGCTTATGATTTTGTAATAAAATATTTGGTATAGATTACCAGGTCATAAAATAGGGGCGTTATTTGTGCCGGGCCCTGTGTATTTGGCTCACTGAAGTATGATTTGGGGGTCCAATTGGGTAAATACAGAGAGAAGGTTGGTGGTTACTTGGAGGTATAGTTGGGGACTGTTGGAAAGTGCTTTGGAGGTGGAGTTTGGATCCGTGGAATGTGGTTTGGAGGTGGAGAGGGTGTTGGAGGGTAGTTTGAAGTGCAGTTAAAGGATCACATTGAGTAGTTGGGACTATATGGGATAGTGATAAGAGTCGCAGGGTATGAGGTTGGTCAATGAAAGATTTGGTAGGGAGTTCATGGAACATGGTTTGGAGGTGGAACCAGTAACTACTGAAATTGATTTGGGGTACAAGGAGGCCACACCAAAGGTAGTTGAGAATGTTTGGGTGGTGTTGAGGGCTCTTCAAGAGCCACTTGGGGATGAATAGAGTATGGTTAGAAAGGTACATGGAAAGTAGTTTGGGGTCAATAGAGGGTGTTCAGGGTGTACATTGGGGTAGATAGAGGGTGATTGAAAGGGCTTTTTGGAAGTTAACGGTTTCAGGGCTGATTGCAGATGATTTGAGGGAACAATCTGGGGGTAGTGGAGGGTAGTTTGTACAGCTTGGGTGTCCATGGAGGGCGGATTGGGGGTATTGCCTGGAATCAGTGTATAGTAGTTTGGGGATACAATTCAGGGGATGATGAAGGATGGTTTGGGTACATTTGAGGCACGAAAGGTAGTTGGGGGAGTTTAGAAATGTGGTGGTGGCTGATACAAGGCAGTTTGAGGTAGTGCCTGGTGGTTCGTTAGCGGGGTACTTGAGGTGGTGGGCGCCAGACTGATCGCTCAGGGGGCGTGGCTAGGGGAGGGAGCGCGGCTAAGGGAGCGGAGCGCGGTGCCGCCCTCGAAAAAGCGTGTGCGCACGCGCTCCCAGTGGGTTCGCTTCTGGCGCTCCCCGGGCTCGAAGACCCGAACTGGCGCCTGCGCACTTCGTCTCCGCCGCTGCTGTGGTCTCGCGTCCCGCCCCCTGTCAGCTCCCCCATCCCCCCCGCAGGCTGGCGCTCAGCGGCCGTGCTGCCGAGAACGGACAAACCCGAGTTACCCGTGAAGAGGGGGCCGGGGTCCTCCGCCAGCGTCGGAGCCGGCGTTGCTTTCCCACCCTACCCGCGTCCCCCATCTGGCCCCCACGGCTAACAGTGGCGCCACCGAACGCGGCCCACCACAGGGTGTGGAAGGGGAGCGGGCGTGAGCTCGGGGACAAGCAGGGGGGCCGTGAGAAAGGGGCGCTCCCACCATCCCTCCCAGCCCACACCGACCCTGCCTATGCCGCGGGGCGAGGACCCTAGGTGAGTAAAGCCCGCTCTGAGAGGAAGGGGAGGAAGGGAGGAGACTGGGCGGGGTGAGGGCCCAGGCTCCCACAGGGATGTACCTGCGCGCATAACCCCCAGCCTCAGACCCTGTGGTCTCACTTTCAACCCCTGCCGAACCTTAATACATCTGTTTTAAACCTCAAACCCGGGCTGGTCTTGACACCAGAACCTCCGATCTGACCCCTCACCTAACCATCTCTGGCCTGGCGGCATCCTCAACCTCTGTTTTGTCCCCTTAAACTTAGTACTTAGTCCTTGCCCCAAACTCCATCCAGTTCTGTTCTCAGAATCCTTGGCCTGACCCCAGATCCTTGCCTGACCCTGTTCCATCTCTGAAGTTCACCTTGCCTTGTCCTGATCACCCCAGTTTCTGTCCTGATGCTTGGCCTTCCTGTTCCCTAAATTCTTATCCAGTCTCTGAACCCTTTCCAGTCCTATCCTGTCCCCTTTACCCAAGTCCTATCCACACCTGTCCAGATTCCTGACCTCTGACTTCTGTACTTTCTCCTCACCCTGTACTGTTCCCCCCCCCCCCCGCGTCCTTCTCCTGACTGCTTGTCTCCATCCTGGCCAACCACCTTTAGATCATCCCTCTGTCTCCTGCCCTATCTCTGCCCTCAACCCTGTGCTGTTTTTCCCTGTCTTCTCTTGTCCCAACACTGTCTTCATTCTTATCCTCATTCTGCCCCAGTCTTTTTCTGTTTCTTACCTCCATCTTGTACCAACCCATTTTCCTATCCCTTCCTTTGACCACTGTCTCAGCCTGTCCCCCATCATGTCTTCTGGTTACTGTTCTTATACTGACCCTGACCCCTGCTCTGCTTTTTTTGTCCCCTGCTACCCCCTACTTTTTCTCTGCCCTTCTCCTGAGCCTTACTCCATCCCATCTCCTGGAATGTCTTGGCTCCTTCTCTGTCCAGCCTCTTGACCTTCACAGATTTTGTCTTGTTCCCTACATTCCTTCCTGTCCTGTCCCTTCATCCTTTCCCAACCCCAAGCCCCTGGTCCACCCCTTACCATGCCCCTCCACCCTGTTCAGATCCCCTCCCTCCTAACACCCACTTTCCATCTCCTCTGAGCCAGAAGGACAGGGGTCCCATTATACCCTGCCCTAAACTTGTATGTCCCACTGTTCCTGTTGTCTCTGAAGTTCACCCCAAATGCTTCTCTTACCATGAGCAAGAACTATTAGCCTCGTGGGCCTCGTGTGGCTGAAGTGGTTTTTGTATGTAATTTCCCCTGCCACCACCCAGTGATCTCACACAGAACTTTATAATTTCTCGTCCTGCCTTAGGAGGGCATAGAACTGTTCCTATGCTCTCCACCCTCCCCAAGTGTGGAAGAACACCCTAAATTATTCATTGACTCTCTTGGAGTCTGTGAGGTCTGTGTCATATTTCCAGCCTTGCTAGATTGGGGGCCGCCCCATGGCGGGTGATCAATGTGTTGGGCTGAGAGACTTAAGGGTATGTGTGACTCTTCTAGGTTGTGTTCCCCCCATTTCCTGGTCTTGACCCTGGGTGCATGATCCCTGCTTTCTTGGCCAGAAAAAAAAGTCCATTCTAGGCTAGGGACTTCAGGGCTTCATAGGGGTGGGATGGGGCAGGGGCTTATCCCCCTTCCGTTAGCAGTAAGTATACTAATCCTAGTGCTAAATTCACCCAGCCTCTGTGGGGCAGGTCTAGGGGGTATCACTGGGTGTTAGAGTCACGCCCATCCAGTAGTAACAGTGACAGCAACAACAAGGTTCCCGTGCTGTCCGAATCTCCTTGATTCTGAGGACAATCAGGGAGAATTTGGATAGTGAGGAGTTAACATATTATTCAGTTGTTTTGTTCCTACATTTCTCATAGACAGTAGTGAGAGTTTGAGGAATGAGACACCACAACCATCTTATTTACCTAAGACATTTGTCCAAACTTATTAATAACAACACAAGCCTCAATCTGAGTTCTGAGAAGGAGAGTTTGGATAGTTAAGACAGTGAAAGACCCCCAATTTATGGGAAGGTGTTTTGGTTTTGCATTTTATATACATATACACACATACATATGTATGTATGTTTTTATGTATGTATGTATCTATCTAGGTACAGTGATTTTCTGCCAGTTCTTTTGCTCTTCCTCTTTGTCACATGTTTCTGGTGGTGTGTTGATAAACTGGCTGTTAAAAAAACAAAACAAAACCAAAGAAATGTGCCCTATCTGGTGTGGCTCAGTGGATTGAGCGTCAACCTATAAACCGAAAAGTCACAAAGGGTCACTGGTTCGATTCCCAGTCAGGGCACATGCCTGGGTTGCAGGCCAGGTCCCCAGTTGGGGGCTTGCGAGAGACAACCCATCCATGTATCTCTCACCCAATGATGTTTCTCTCCTTCTCTTTCTCCCTTCCTTCTATTCTCTCTAAATAAAGAAATAAAGTCTTAAAAACAAAACAAATGTTTCTGCATTTTACAAAGTGAGTAGGAAGAGTTCAGATAATGAAGAAAAATGGCTCTAACTCAAAAGCCTATTCAAAACTTCTCATTTTCCTGAGTTCCAGTGGCAAGAATTGGTATAGTGAGGGTACCGTGTTGTGTAAATATATTTGGTTCCTGCATTTTTGATGTTGAGTAAGGAGAGGTTAGATCATGAGGAAAAACAGCTCGGTTTCAAATATGTCTGATTTGGCAAGAAAGGAGGGTTCCAGGTCTGGGTAGCAAGTTGGGAGGGTTTTAAGGCTAAGGGATACTGGCTGTGTCTCAGAAATTCACTCGAATATATTTAGTTCTTGATTTTTGGTAGTGACAGTTTGGACAAGTTATTTGAGGGAAAACAGCTCTCTTTCAAATTTATCAGGTGAGGCTGAAGGATACCAGGTCTGTCGTATGTACGAGCTCTGTCCAGAAAGTAACCAGCCATGTAATGTGAAAAGTAGAGACATTTATTGAAGAAGGTACAAGATACAAGAAACATTGTACATAGGGCAGTGACTCCTCAGTCCCCTTCAAAGTAGGTACCTTAGGACCTCACACAGTTCTCCCAATCACCATCAGCTGCCCTGTGGTATTTTCCTGAATCTCATCGACGGCCCGAAATCTCTTCCCTTTCAAAGGTGATCTTAGTTTTGGGGAAAGCCAGAAGTCACAGGGTAGCAACTCTGGGCTGTAGGGGGGCTGAGTCACCTGGGTGATTTGATGTTTCACCAAAAACCTCTGCATGAGACGTGATGCATGAGTGGGTGAGTTGTCGTGAGGAAGCTGCCAATCACCAGTTGCCTGTAGCTTTGGCCTTCTGAATCATCCTAATAGTTTCCATGGAGGAATGTTCAAGTTTAACGCAAAGCTTGATGCAGATTTGTTGCTCTACTCGCTCAGTCATTTTGAATGCGACGGCTACATAGTACACGTGCTCACTCAAAGGGGTCTACCGTCCCCACTGACTAGTACAGTGAACTTATCGTTATTGATGCATGCACATTCCAGGGCGCTCTCCTTGGCTGCCAGGTTATAATGACATTGCACAAACCATTCTCGTTATATTAACAATGGTTGGACTTTTCCTGGACAGACCTCATATATACACATATTTTGATTCCTGAATTTGGGATACTTGTAACTGTGACAGCCAGTACATATTGAGCACTTAGCTTGGGCCAGACACTATCCTATGGAATCTTGAAATGTATTAACTCATGTCATGCTCACAACAACCCTGTGAGGTACATATGGTCATCATCATCCCCATTTTACAGATGAGGACAGTGAGGCCCAGAGAGGTTAAGGAACTTGTCCAAACAGTCACACAGCCAGTTAGTGGCAGAGCTGGATTGAACCCCAGACCCACCACTTGCTACCTCTCCATGAGGTCACCTGACACTCCAGTCCCAGCTGCATTGGGACTTGGAGGTCGGCCAGCTTCCAGGCTGCTAAAAGTTGTGGACCAGGGCAGCGATGTATGTGTGGGACTCTGCGCTGCCTGTCTGCCTGGCCCAAGGGGCCCAGCCACCTTCTCTGTCCTCCTTACTCCTACACCAGTCCTCCTCTGCGTCAGGTTATTGTTGTTGTTATTAATAGTCATTAATGACACGGTGTGGGTGACCTTGCACTGTGAACTGACATCCAAAGTGACTGTAGCCTCTCTTGACTCTGTAAGCACCAGTTACTCATTTTTCAGATGAGGAAAACTAAGCCTTGAGACTCAATCTGCACTTCCAGCCAGATACCCTTGTCTCTCTCATGTCTGATTCTATAAAAATCCCTCTTTACAACATCCTTGGTGTTTAGCAGAGGTGGGAGAGGCCATGGCTGACAGGACACTCCCCACCAATACCTAGCTGCCCATCTTACGGCTGCTGCCTCCACCAGCCCTAGGCAGCGCCGGGGTTGGGGGAAGAAGGGAGTCATAAAAGGGGCCTTCGTGTTCGGTGCGGGAAATCTCCTACTCAGGAAGGAAGGTGGGCAGGGTAGCAGGAGGCATGTATGTGGGGCGTTGCTGATACAGAGGGAGCTCTTCTCCAGGCTTGGCCCACCAGGCAGTTTGCCCCTTCACCTCACAGCATGGGCTGCTGCAGGGGCCTGGGCTGGGCTTGGGCCCCGGCCCCAAGAGTGTGTAGTGTGTGCTATGCAGGTGCAGGGCCCAGGTGGTGGTGTGGGGGAAACAGTACATTGTAGGGACCCAGAGCCCTCAATTGCTTTGACTCTTGGCCATAAATGTGCAACGGGAAAGATTATGGTTGGAGAACTGAGTATGGATGTGAAGCAGTATGAGTCCCCCTTCCCGCTTGTCCTCCCTTGCAGGAGTAGCCTCTGTTGGCCTTCAACCCAGGACCCAGCCCCCTAAGATCTGATTCGGCCAGCTGTCATGCCTCTGTGATCGGAATCAGGCCTCTGCACCTCTCCAAGCCTCAGCTTCCACATCTGAAAGCTGGCTATGAGGATCTGGGTCTGCACCACCCACCCAGGTTTGTAGGGACTGGGAGGGGATTAAACCACATGCGTGTTTTGTTGGTTTGCTAGGATGATTTCTCCTGGAACTGCAGAAGGTGGTAGGATCTTGAGACCAGGTCTCTCCCTAGAAAAGTTGACCTCTTGGTCCCTAGTTGGGAAGCTGTTAACCTCAGTGAAGGTAGGAATTGCTCTAAGACCTCACACGCCTGCCTGCCCTGGGAAGAAAGGGCAGAGGTCTCAGGAATGGGATGCAGACTGCCAAGAGACACACACGATTTACAGATTTTACACCCCAGGCTTCCAAGGTGGTTAGCACCTCACCAGACCCCAACTCCCAGGTAATACCCTGGGCTGGACAGAGTCTGATCTGGGAACTTGGGCAGCACCAGAGGCAGCCGCCACTGCCATCACCCTTAGCCCTTCTTCCCCAGTTCTCTGTTGGGTATATGGGGTGAGGGAGGAGGTCCAGGCTCTATTCTGGGCCATGCTGGACACCCTGAGGGTACCTGGCCCCAGGACTTCCCCTAAGGGTGGCCCGAGCCTCGGTGGCAGGCAAGCAAGGGTTAAAAGGTATGGGCTGGCCCAGTCCCTGGCCAGGTAGGCTGGGCCATTGCCTAGTGGGAGGTGGCCTAAGCAGCTGCCACTGCACTCACTGCTCACTGCCACTACCAGTTGGAGCCGGGCCTGGTGGAGACAACTATTTTTTTCAGGTACCTGAGGCCATCCACAGCACCTATCTGGTATTGGTGAGCACCTGGGAACACGGGCCCAAAGGTGGGGAGAGGTGGGTATGGGTGTACTAATGTTCCCTGTGGGAAAAAGCCAGATCTGTACCAGAGGACGAGGAAGGAGGGCCTGAGTATATAGGTGAAGCCCAAAATATTCAACTTCCTTTCCTGGCATGAAACCGATCCCTTGCCGGAAATGGAGGAAGGGAAGGGATCAGGGAGAAGAGAAGCCAGAGTCCCCCTTCTCCACTCTCTCTACTTCCTCTTCCCACTTCCTTCCCTGTGGGAGTAGCCTCTGCCCTCCCTCAGCCCGGGGCCCAGCCTCTCAGGGAAGCCCAGACCTAGAGTGGGGCAGGGGACCCCTAGGGCAGTATGAACAGTCTAGACACTGGGAGTTTGTATTTGCTTCCATGGTGGCAGGATGTGGAAACGGGGGTCCCACTGAAGGTGTTGGGGTGCCACCCAGTGAGGTGTCTTGATTGTAAACAGTCATTATAGCCAGGAATTTCTTGGTTGTGGTGTCAGAAGAGCAGACCTGAAAAACCTGCTGGGCCCGCCTCTGGGTGTGGGAGTGCTCTCTGTGGCTCTCCTGCTACAGCCCATCCTGGGACCCTGGGACAGCACAGGGCTACCAGCGGGGAAACCCAGGGGCTAGTGTGGGAGGGTGTTGGGGAGGGGTCTGCTGGGATCCCCCTCTTATCATCTTTGGACGGGCACCTGGCAACTTTGGGCCCCCACGCAAATGGGCCGAGGGCAGATGTGCGGAGGCAGAGGTTTGGGAGTCCAGTGTGGGGGTGTGGGGCGTGGACTCTGTGTCTAGCCTGCCCAGTGACCCCATGACTCAGGCCCTAGCTATGTCCCCAAGGTCAGGCTGACAGGGTGGAGCCAGGGTTCCTTTCTGGACCCTGTGTTGACTTCCAAGATGCCGTGAGCTCCCAGAGAAGGAAGGTTCGAAGCAGGTTAGTGTCAGATGTAAGACCAATCCTAGAGAACAGGCCCACCAGGGAGGAGTGGAGGTTCCTTTTGGGGTAGAGGAAGGTTTAGGGGAGCCCTAGGAGAGTTCCTCAAACCCATATGAAGGCTGGGGTAGAGGGACTCCCAGGATCCAAGGGGCAGAGGAGGCAGACCTGGGACCTCAAGGAAACCTCACTGTGCTGGGCAATGTCAGACCTTAGAGGATGGGCATGTGAGTACCTCTACAAAGCACGCGCTGCTGCCTGGCTGTGCAAAAGGGGTTCAGGTCCTGATCCCTATCCCTAATGTTGAGGACAGGGAGCCACGGGAAGTGTACAGACCCTATGGGGCAGGTAAGAGGACTGCTGAGGAACTTAGAGCACCATATTAGCAGCTTGGCCGCATTTTCCAATGTATAGATGGGGAAGGGGCTTGGACTCACACCTCCTCAGTTGCCTGGGTCTTCTCCACACCTAGCCAACATGTCATAACAAACTGGGGAGTCTGAGGTAGGTGGGGATGGGATCTCTGTGGCCTCATGAGGCCCTCCCAGCCACCTGCCACTCAGGTCAGGCCAGGTGGTAGCAGATGATGTCACCCGGCTGCCCAGCTAGGGACTGAGCAGGATGTGGGAGGGAGAGAGCAAACTCCAGAGGAGGGGATGAGGGCAGGGCTGGCAGCCAGCCAAGGCAGGCCCCATGGCCAGCCAGGGAAGCTTAGGGCAGAGAAAGAGGCATGAGACAGTCGGCTCGTTATCTGCAGTTGTGGGTGTAGGGCAGTCTGGGGTGGGCAGAGGGGATGGAGGGGTCCTGGAGCCAAGTGCACACTCTCTCAACTGCACCAGAGCTGCAGGATAGAGTTGAGACAAGTAGCGACCCACAGATCTAGGCTTGATCCCTGGATTGGCTGCCTCATCATTCTTTCATTCACCCGGCAGACATTCACTGAGCACTTGCTGTGCACGCAGAATTGTTCTGAGTGCCAGAGATACTGATGAAAATAGGACAGACACATTTCCGGTCCTCGTGAATGTTTGAGGGAGGTAGTCTCTTGTTGGACAGCAGTTGTGGGAGGAAGTAATGTGGGGGCCGACCGCTGGAAGTCCCCACATTGGAGTTCCAGAATGCGAGGACCAGGGGCTGGCATGGTGAGAGGTGGAAAGAGCACTCCAGACAGCAGCTGCAGCTTGGGCAAAGGCCCTGAGGTTAGATAGGTTGAAAGCTCATGAGGAATTGGTGGGGTTGGAGCAGCTTTAGTGATGGAGGGAGTGTTGGACCAAAGGGGTGGGCTTGCGCTCCATCCTGAGCCAGAGGCAAATTATTTGGCCTCTCTGTGTCTTACTCTCCTCATCTGTAAACTGGGGGTGATGATAATCACAGAACTGCTGTCACGAGGTGGTTGTGAAGATTAAAGGTGGCATATAAGGTAACTGTTCCAGGCACTCAGGTGCTTAATAAATGCTCACTGTTGTTATAGTTGTTTGAATCTGTTATATTAATTCTCCCTTCTCAGGTGAGAGTCCTGACTGTGGCCCATGGGCCTCTGAGGAGGCGTCGTAAGTCCGCCCAGCTCCTCACTTGCTTTGCTCCCACTCAATGGGAAGGGAACCAAGGTACCAGGGCCCAGTGGAGGCCAGACATTGATATAGAGTCTGAGAGGGCAGGTCAAGCTGATGGGTGGGGTCAAGGGATCCCTTCTTCCTGGGGTGGGGAAGCTGAGTGGGGTGGGGGTGGGGGGACCACACATGTGCTTTCTTAGTGGCTCCCATGCATCACTGCCAGGCCTTGTCCCACCAAAAGCCACGGCCTCTCAACAGCACCAGGATGGAAGTCAAAGGTCAGCTGATCAGCTCTCCCACTTTCAATGCCTCAGGTCGGTGTCTGGTTCCCCCTCCTGCTGCTGCCTCTCTTGCCCTGAGTCACCCCCTGCCAGCCCACTTGGGGAGGGTTGGTTCCTGGCCCCACGGGATGCAGAATGCCTCGGCTGCCCCACTGATCTGTACTCCCTCTGTGTCCAGCTGCCCTATTCGGAGAGGCTGCCCCCCAGGTGAAGTCAGAGCGTCTAAGGGGACTGCTAGACCGGCAGCGGGCTCTGCAGGAGGCCTTGAGCCTGAAGCTTCAGGAGCTACGCAAAGTGTGCCTCCAAGAGGCGGTGAGGGCCTGGCCCTAAATGTGTACGGGTGGGGGATGAGGAGCCGGGGCCCCTAGGTAGGCAGACTGGCCATTGCTGAGCCACTTGTCTGACCTGCAAATTCCCTGTCACCCTCTAGCTTCTCAAAGTCCAGCTTAGATTTCTTAGAATCAATAAAATAGGGCAGTGGACACCCATATCCCCTGCCCCTGTCTACAATTTGAAGTCCAAAACCCCTCGCAAAACAATTGCTATTTCCAAAATTTGGCAGTAAAATCTGATCTGATCGGACACATAGGGTGATTTATAGTATTGATTTACCCCTCTTGGTGTGACTGTCCACACGGCTTGCCAGAAATAATAACATAGTTCAGAGCATATAGCACCAGGCCCTGAAGGAATGTTCTGTAATAGGCAATGTATAGACTGTGTCATCTTCATAAAAAATCAAATTGTGAATTCCAAAACAAGTCTTCCTGCCTCCCATGCCCACTATCTGGGATTTGGACCATCAAGGGGCTGAGAGTCTGGGCTGCATATGTCCCTGGTGAAGAACTGGGAGGAGGAAGAGAAATAATAAGCATGCATTGCCAAGCAGAACTGGGCTCCTAATACGACTTCTGTAGCTTCTGAAGTCATTACCGCTTTGCCCCATCACGCCAACTAACCCCGGATAGTCTCTGAGCTCTGCTGTTCCCCCCCTCCCAGGAGTTAACTGGCCAACTGCCCCCTGAGTGCCCGCTGGAGCCTGGTGAACGGCTCCAGTTGGTTCGCCGGCGGCCCCCTGCAGCACGAGCCTACCCTCCACCACCCCCCAACCCAACACACCACTCCTTGTGCCCTGCTGAGGTGAGCAGATGGTCTGGGAGAACAAGTTGGGGGTGGAACAGACACAGAGGAGGAGCCTGGAGAGAACCTGGGCAGAGCCGGGGAGAGGGGGGTGTTGCATTCAGGGGAAGGAGAGGTCAAGATGAAAAGGAAGCTGGCCTGAGGGAGGGAGGTTCCCAGTCAGAGGCAGGATGCGGGTCTCTAACTGTTAGGAAAACTGTTAAGTGTCCTCTGGGAGATGAATAGGCCCAGACCTTAATCCAGACAGGTCCTACCCCCAGAGGGAAGAAGCTCCACCCCCAGAAGGAACAGGTCCCGCCTTCAGTGTAGATGGGCTCTGCCACCTCCTCCTGGTCCCTGTGCTTGCCATTTTCCAACATTTAGTTCTATCCCACCCTCTCTGGTGGGCCCTGCAGGAGCTGGCTCTCGAGGCTCTGGAACGTGAGGTGTCGGTGCAGCAGCAGATAGCGGCAGCTGCCCGTCGCCTGGCCTTGGCCCCTGAGCTGAGTGCTGAGCAGCGCCGGCGCCGGCGCCAGGTCCAAGCAGATGCTCTGCGGAGGCTGCATGAGCTGGAGGAGCAGCTCGGGGACCTCCGAGCCCGCCTCGGTCTCCCGGTGCTCCCACTGTCCACAGGGGCAGTTATCACCGCCCAGGGTGTCTGCCTGGGCACACGTCTTGCTCAGCTTAGCCAAGGTGAGCCATGCTCTGTCATCTCACCAGTGCAAGCATGGGAATGGGCTTTGGCTAAGGGACGAGGTAGGGGTGGGGTGGGGGAACAGCCAGTGAAAAATGGGTAGTGGGCAGAACCTAAGGAACCCAAACAGTAAGAGGGGTGGTGATAAAGCGGCTCTGGGCAAGGTTGGGGCCATTGGGAACTGATCCATAGCCCCCAGGAAAGTTCGAGTCAAGTCTCTGGTGGTCTGGGATTCAAGTAAAGGTAGATTCTTGGATGGGGTACGGGGTGGGGAGGAGACCTACCGGTGATATAAGGGGATACCCTAGGCCTGGTATGGATGGGCTGGGATCTCTCCCTTCTTGCCTATAGATGATGTAGTTCTGCACTCGGAGAGCAGCTCCCTCTCAGAGTCTGGAGCTAGCCATGATAATGGTGAGGACCCCTGTCATCCCCCCCATCCTTTGATGTTCAATCCCTCCCCTCCCTCTACAGCTTCTCCTTAGCCATGGCGCATCCTCCAGTTGGGCTCCTGTCTTTACTTTTAGCCTGCTCAACCCTGCCAAACCCTCTGCCCCTCTCTGCCTCCCAAGCCCTACCCTTTGCTTTGCCCACAACCTATTGGGCCCCCTCTCATTGAATTCTCACCCTCTTTCTCCCGTCCACCCAGAGGAGCCTCGTGGCTGCTTCCCTCTGGCTGAGCGCCCCTCACCACCCAAGACCTGGGACCAGCTGCGGGCAGTATCTGGGGGCAGCCCCGAGCGGCGAACCCCATGGAAGCCACCTCCATCAGACCTTTATGGGGACCTGAAGAGCCGACGGAACTCTGTGGCCAGCCCCACCAGGTGCGGATGAGACCCTTGCCTCCTTTCTCTATGAGCCAGGAGTAGGGTCCTGAACCTTGGCTGGCAGGAGGGCCTGCTGCCGGGTACTGTCTCTAATGTGGACCCCTCCCTGGGCCTGCCCATCTCTCTCCAGCCCCACACGCTCACTGCCCAGGAGTGCCTCCAGTTTTGAGGGGCGAAGTGTGCCTGCCACCCCTGTCCTCACCCGGGGCACTGGCCCCCAGCTGTGCAAGTAAGGGAGTTTGAGGGGTTTGTTTGAGGATCAGAGGGGGGAGCCGTTAGTTCTAACTGAGAGAGCATTACTAAAGGGTGTGGGATATGAGAGGCTGGGCCATGAAAGGTGAATAGGAGTTGCTTGGTGGAGAAGAAGGGGGTGGGGATTTGGGGCAGAAACCTAATGACTGAGTATGGGCTTTTCTGTGCATTCTGTCCAAAGACAAGTCATTTCCCTTCTCTGAATCTTGGTCTCCCCATTTGTGAAATGGGCATCATAATATCTGCCTGTGAAAGATGCTGTGGGCATAATTTAAGTTCTGGTTGACATGCACTGAGTACTAAGTATCTGCTAGAGATCAGTGCTTTACATGGTATCAACTCATTTAATCATTGCAAGATCCCTAAGAGGGGGTGCTATTGTTATTCCCATTTTATAGATGAGGAAACTGAGACACAGAGAAATTCAATGACTTGTTAGTAAACCAAGACCTACCATTTGAACCCAGACAATTTTGACTCTAGAGTCCATGCTTTTAACCACTGTCATTTACTACTTCTTAAATACTAGTGCCTGCATTTCTTAAACTATGGACAAAACAGCCTTGGTCCTCAGGCACATGCATTCTGTGACGGTGGCTATTGGGATGATAGTTTTGGATAGTTCATACAAATGGTGGGGGGCGGGGCAGGAAGTTTAGGAAGGGCCTTGAATTCGAGGCCTGAGGATTAGGACCTCATTGCGGAGGAGGTGGGGAGCCATGAGAAGTGCCTTAGCAGAGGGTGCCGGTCATATTTGTTTGGAAGAGCCCTTTTCTGGGCCTTCCCCTGCCAGCATTTCCTCTCTAGCCCTACACACATGGACGTCTCCCTTGGAGCTAACAGCCATGGGCCCCCCAATGCATTTTTAATCCCTCTGCCCCCAAGTCTGGGACAGAACTTCTGCTGCCTGTTATATACCTCTAACCTAACAAATTTATATACACAATGTCTAGTCCTGGGCCCATCTGGGGGATGAGGAAGTGAAGGCTCAAAGAGAGGTATGGTATGGATCTAGGGCACTCAGCCCATCTGCCGGACATACCTGACTTTCCTCTCATCACTCCCACCTCCACTCCCCCAGACCTGAAGGCCTCCATTCTCGCCAGTGGTCCGGCAGCCAGGACTCCCAGATGGGCTTTCCCCGGGTGGACCCGGTCTCGGACCGCGCCTCACTATTTGCAGCTCGCACCCGCCGAAGCAACAGCTCTGAGGCCCTGCTAGTGGACCGTGCAGCTGCGGGAGGAGCTGGCTCCCCACCTGCACCACTGGTTCCCCCTGCCACTGGTCCCCCAGTCTGCAAGAGCAGTGAGGTGCTGTATGAGCGCCCCCAACCAGCCCCTGCCTTCTCCTCCCGCACAGCTGGCCCCCCAGACCCTCCCCGGGCTGCTCGGCCCAGCTCAGCTGCCCCTGCCTCCCGTGGGCCCCCCCGGCTTCCACCTGTGTGTGGGGACTTCCTCTTGGACTATTCCCTGGACCGGGGCCTGCCCCGCGGTATTGGTGGGCCAGGCTCAGGGGAGCTGCTGCCTACAGCTGAGGTCCCAGGACCCTTTTCCCACCGGGATGGGCTCCTCACCATGTTCCCAGGCCCACCACCTGTGTATGCAGTTGACGGCAGCAGCCCCCTCCTTCGCAGCAAAGACCCCCACACCCGTGCCACCCGCACCAAGCCCTGTGGCCTGCCCCTGGAGGCTGCAGAGGGTCCAGAGGTGCATCCAAACCCTCTGCTATGGATGCCTCCACCCACCCGTATCCCTCCGGCTGTCGAGCGCAGTGGCCACAAGAACCTTGCCCTGGAGGGGCTACGGGACTGGTACATCCGGAACTCGGGAGTGGCTGCGGTGCCCCAGCGTCGGCCGGTGCTCTCCCACATAGGCCCACAACACCCACCTTTCCTCCATTCCCGCTGCTATGAGGTGGGCCAGGCGCTGTATGGGACCCCCAACCAGGCACCCCTCCCGCACTCGAGGAGTTTCACGGCGCCCCCTGTCTCCAGCAGGTATGGGGGGTGCTTTTACTGATGGGTAGGGGTCTAGAGGTAGATGGCAAAGGCCTCCAGGCTGAGGGGCAGATAGTCGTGACAGCTAATTGACTTGGACCATGAGAGCGCTAGCTGCAGCCTTGGCACAGGGTCACTGGGCCTGCCTGACCTACGTTAGTCCGTGGGGTATCGGTAGAGGGGTATCTTGGGCCCTGGTAGCAGCAGTTCTTTACCAAGATGTAGATGAATTTTAATATTTTAAAAACCAGTGCATGTCAGTTGAAAATGAACCTTGGAACCAGGGTGCTGGGAGGAAGGGACATCCTGTGCCCTCACTTTTCTCTCCCTCTTTTCACCGTGCCCCGTGCTTTTGAGCCTCAAGGTGCTGTCCTGTGCCTCCTTCTACCTCTTTAATGAGCCTCTTTTCCTCTCTTCTTTGTCTTTCCACCCTGTCCTCCGGATTCCTGCTACCCCTTCTAAAGATACTACGTGGACTTCCTGTATCCCCCGGAGCTGAGCGCTCGGTTAAGTGACCTGACGCTAGAGGGGGAGCAGTCCTCCAGTTCTGACCCTCAGACCCCGGGGACACTGGTCTGACCCCTTCTGATATGCCCCTTGCTGGCCTGGGCATGACTCCAGTCTGGAGAGCACACAGCTGACCTCGCTGAGCCCTAGGGTGTGGCTGCTCTTGGTCCTGGGCGGGGAAGCGCCAACCTGATCTTCCAATGCCCCTGGCTCCCCATGGGCCCATGAAGGTGTTTGATGCCCTGCTGCTCCTCTCATACTGTGCTGGGAACTGGGGGCCCTCACAGTCTAAAAGAGGGGGGATGGTGTAGTAGGGGCTCCAAGCCTCCTCCATTTGTTTACAGTCGTGATTTAGGTTTTCACTGTCTTTCCCCAACGCTAGATGTTTTATAAAAGGGAAACTGTGATCTCATCTGGTTGGGTTCATTCCTGTCCTATGCCCAGCCTGTTCCATTCAGGAACCCCCTACACAAAGTGGACCGTATAGAGTCACAGGGCCCTGTTTGGGGCAGCTAGGGGCTCTAATGTGAACAGAACTCCCTGCCACCCCCTACCGGGGCACTTGTTGGGGAGTTAAGCTCTCCACCTACATTTGGAAGGAATGAAATCCAGGTGGGGGCTTGGGTTCATTTTCCCACTCCAGAGGTACCAGAAGGAGCCCCGGTCCCTATCTGCCTGTCTGTGCCCGCTTCCTCTGCTTCCAGGGTGAGATGGCCCAGCCTTTGGCGACAGCCTCTTCCCTGACTATCTCTACTCTGGAGGCTCCGCAGGAGGGCCCAAGGACAGAGCCCTTGGGCGTGTTGTGTCCTGGATGCTGCCGTGGTGGAACTTGGTAGATGCCAGTAAAATCCTCAGGTGACGCCTGGCCACAGGCTGCGTCACGTCTTCCTTGGCTTTCCTTCCATCCACCACTTTTTAAACAAATCTACACAAGCTGTGTTTTCTATGATACCTGTCTGTGGCTTTCTGGAGCTGGGGGGTCCCCATACCCCCTTAACCCGGTGTTAAACTTTTCTTTTGTACCAACGGACCTGGGGCCCAACACACTACCCACACTGGAAGGGGATTTCTAGAATAAATGTGTAAACTGAACCCATGTGTTGCTCTTCTCCCTGCCTTGTCTTGGGACCCACACCCATAGTTGAGACCAGATAATTTTTTAACACCGTGTTATGGAAAATACAAAACACTGGGAATAGCCTGTGATAATGTCAACCACTTTGGCTTTACTTGTTCTGTGATGTGGGGCAAGTGCTTTGCCTGTCTGTGGTCAGATTTCTGGCTATCCCTGAGCAAAAGCCCTTAGTAGTACAAATGGTAATGGGAATACTGCATGCCTTCAACTACCTGTGCATTAATGCCGCTACAGTAACAGCCTCCCAGGAGAGCTCACGTCAGCCCACATATTTCAGAGAGACTCAATCAGAGTCTAGCAGAAGTGAAAAGCAGAAGGCCACTGTAGCCCATTGAAATGTGCAGTCTTTATCCAGGAGGCCCAATTGGCTCGAGCCATGTAACAGTTTTTATTGCTGCAGCAACACTGATATATATATATATATATGCTTCATTCCAAGGTGGGGCTACCCCCACCCCCATGGCCCTCGCCACTGTGGAACTTTGGCAGAGGATGAGAGGCAGAATCCCTAAGCAGAGTTGGAGGGAGGCAAATGGGACTGGTGAGTGGGGTTACTTGGGACCAAGGGTTCAATAGGGTCAGGGTACCTGACTTCCACCCAGAGGGGAACTAAAAACTCAGGTCCTGGGGTCAAGATTTGGCAATGCTTTGATCTGGGTTCAAAGCTGGGGTGTAGCATGGAAAAACCTTGGCCTAAGGGTCAAGATTTGAGAATGTCTTGGTCCCACATCCCACAGCTTTGGGGTTGAGCATGGGAGACAAGTGGGTCCCAGTTTGGGGTTAGGGGAGTGTCTGTCCAGTTTGACGTTGGCCATGTATACTCAGGTCTTCAAGCCTCAGTTTTGGGCTGGATGTGGGTGGCTCTGTGTACCAAGTTCAGGGCTGGGGAAGACTCTGGTCCCTGGGTAATGGGGACTGGATATGAGGGTTGTCCCAGTTTTGGATCTGGGGGCTGAGGCAGGGGGGTAGTTACAGATGCCCTGCTTTTTGAAATGGACAAGGGGCTCCTATTTTAAGGGGTGGGAAAATGCTTTGAATCCCGGTTATGAGTCGGGGTGGGGTTGGCATTCTCCAGGTCCTGGGTATAGTTCCCAGGGGCCTAGGATCCAGCCTCCTGCTCTTGTCCCAGCGCCTCCAGTAGCAGCCCCATTGGCGTACGCTTGAGACCAATGTTCTCAATCTTGTTCTCAATCTTGTTCTTGAGGTTGCGCAGGCGTAGCGAGGCATGCACCAGGATCACTACGGGCAATACCGAAAGGAGTGGTCAGTGGTCAATGGAATGGGACATCAGCCTTTAGCCAATGGCGGCCCACAAAGGGGAACAGTGCAGGCAGACCACTGGTCAGTGGACAGGACACCTCTGATCCTGAAACTGTGGCCGAGCAACGCCTGGCAACAGGGGTGTGGCCAGGGAGGACGCACAGTAAGGGGGATGTGGCTGGTGGAAGAAACTTAATACCAGCAGAGAGAGGGCCAGAAAAGCAATATTAAGAAGGGCGTTCCCAAACAAGGGGAGCAAAGCCAGGAAGGTGCTTTGTGAAGGAGTGTGGCCACACCCACCGGGCCCTCCCAGCCCCCTCTCCGCCCAGGAACCAAGGCAAGGCCAGCCTGGCGCCAAGGGCTGGCCTTTTTCCCGCTATCTCAGGGTAGTGGAGACTCACAAAGCACAGGCCCGGCAATGCTGAGTAGGAAGGTGCAAGCGCCGCCCACTGCCCAGAGAATCAGGAGGCCAACGGCAAGCACTGCGGCCAGGCAGGCGGCGGGGTGACTGCGGCGGCAGCGGCGTACAGCTGCGCGACTCTCAGCCGCCCACACCAGCACCCCGAGGGCCACCGCCACCACCAGTGCGCTTAGGAGGGTGTGCAGCGGGCGCACGTACCTGCGGGGACAATAGAACTAAGCCAGTAGATCAGTCGAGGAGAGAGCCGCCCGGCCTCTAAGCCTCCCAAGACTGCCATGCAAGCCCTAAGAGCTTAGGTCCCCACTTTCCCCGACCCTATATCCAATAGGTCCACCCTCCAGGGTTTCCAACTCCCTTCTTAACCCTATGGCCCTATCTTCCTGAGCTTCAGCCCCTCCCACCTCGATAGGCTCCTTCCCCGGTCTTTCCTTCTAACCCTACCCCTGCAAGGCCCCTCTCTAGTACCCCACCCCATCCTGCTCCCAAACCCACCATTTGAGCCCAACCAACCCTTGCAGATTCTTTTTCCAGGCCTTCTGTGTCAACACACTTCCCTCTCCCCAGGCCCAGGGTCCTTACAGGACCCGCTTCCAGGCTTTAGACCCCACCCAAGTCCCTCCTCCAGATCTCCATTCCTCTCAGGTCTCAGGCCTATCCCTGGTCCCCCCTCCTTGGCTCAAGTTCCCCAACAGGTACTTGCTCCTACTGTGCTCCAGTCAGACTGACTCCCCTCCAAACCTAGATCCTCCACAAGCCCACCCTCCAAACCCTTCAACTCAACCACAGCGACGTCCCTGTCCCTGTCCCTGCCCTAAGGCTTCCAGGGCCATCTTAACCTGGCCCCGTCAGCAACACTGCCCCACCACCCCCAGACACACTCACGACCCACTTTAAAGCTCTCCTTATTTTCAGGTCCACCTCCCTGCTGTTTCCCTTTCAGTTCCACGTTCTCCGTCTTCCTGGGTCCTCCTAGTCCCAGTAACCCCCTCATGCCCTCCTCAGCCAGGCTGTATTCAGCCCCAGGCCCTCCTTATAACTAGGTCCCACTCACTTCAAGTCCCCCCACTCCCAAGCACCTTAGGCTTTCCAATTCTACTGAATTTGCCTTCCTGTGCCTTGCAGCCTCCCCTCCCCAGGTTACCCTTCCCGGTTCTCAGAATCCCGCGGGCCCACCCTCTATATCCTGCAGGCGTCCCCGGCCAACTGGTGCTTCCCTCCCTCACCCAGCCAGCGCAAGACTGAAGCCGAAGCAGACAAGGTAGTTGGTTTGGTAGTAGAGGAGGTTGTTGATGACGCGATGGCACCATCGCTGCAGGTCGCATGGATCCGGGGCCGCCAGACGCGCGGACCCCAGAATGAAGTCATCCAGGGCACGTAGTGGTGGCAGCCGCACCTCCGACATCCTGCAAGTCGATGTAGCTGGACCAGCCAGAAGAGCAGCCGGACTACAACGCCCGTTACTCCCCGCGCCACTGCAGCGGACATTGGGAAATGGAGTCTGGGCGGGGCAGCTGCTACTCTATCCACCCAGGTAGATAGCGCAGGCGCAGCAAACCACGTGACCGGGAAGACAAATACCAGAACAGTAAGGCAGCAGGGGCTGCAGGGAAACTAAGTATCCGCAGCAAGTTTCTATGCGCTCCCGGAGGGGGGCGCCAAAAGGGACTGTTCCAGGCGACGCTGGCGGCGCAGTAACACTAACCAGGCAAACAGATGTAGCAGAGATGACGGCAGGGGCTGTCATAAGGACTGGAGCACGATCCCACCTCCTTCCTGTCCAAGAGGGTCACACCTTTCCTGGAAACTCCTGCAGTGCCTTTTCAGCCTCATCTCTTCCAGGCCCCACCCCCGAGGTCCAGCCATAAATACTATTAAGGGCTCTTTATTCAATCAAAGATTGGCTCTTTCTAGGAAGTTTTTTTTATCCCCACAGGTTGGATTAGGGTACTCCCTCAGGGCCCCTGGTCTTCTCCAGGTTGGGAGCCCAGGGCATCCGCTGCTTCTCTGAGTCCCTGGTCTGGCTCTGTGGGCACACAGTCCTTAAGGGCACAATCATCAATAAGTGCTTGGGGGAAATGAGCTGTTTAGGCATTGCTCTGCAGAGTGGAAAGTGGGCACCTGCTCCATTAGTGCTTGCTGGTTGGTGGCTTCCAGCACTCCCACCCCCATAAATGCTTTGCACTCTGCCACTGCAGGTCCCTAACACAACCCACACAGGGTCCTTAAAAGTCATCATCATCACAGATGTCAAGGTACACATCGAAAGCCTCTCTGTTGCAGTTTCCATCAGGAGTGAAGACATATTTGTGGAAGGTCCCATCTACACAGATGGCTGGAGGAGGGGAGGGAAGATCAGTAAAACGTTAGAAGCTGCCAAAGCCACACATTTGAATCCATGTGTCCCATGGCCTACAGTCTCCTTCCAGGCCTTTGCCTGCATGCCATTCCCCTCAGTGATAACGAAGTTGAACCACCCATTCTAGCTTCTTCAGGCTTCCTATTCCCTAAAATTCTTTAGGTCCAACCTGCAGGCCTTTGCCCATGCAATACCCCCAGTCAAGCGTTAGTCCCACTCACCAATGACAGAGTTGACATTCTTAGAAGTGTTGCGACCAAAGGCACAGATACAGGCTGACTCGGCAGGTACAGTGAAGCTCGCCAGGCTCCACTGAGAGTCCACGTACTGTCCAATCATAGGCCCAACCTTGCCCACGCGAGCTAGCCTGCAAGCAGCACTAACTTAGCCCAGGTGTGGTACATGGGGAGGGGGAGGGGGACATGGCAGGGTGGGGCAGGGGATGGGGGTACTCACGCAGAGCGCCGGTTGAGACGGGTATCCTTGAGAGCAAAGATATGGACTGTGCCCTTATCACTGGAAGCGCATAGGAAGGAGGAGTCATGGCTGAAGTTGATACTGGAAGACAGACCAGCAATGACGCCAGCATGTCATATGGCGAGGAGTCACTGGCCCACCATGCATTCCCTGTGCTCACCAGTAGAGGGTGGCAGGGTCAGTGCCTCGGCGCAGTTCCACGAGTTTCTCCTTGGACTGTGTGTCAAAAAGACGAATAAGGGTGCCCTTCTGGGAAGCTGAGGCCACTACGGTGCCTGGCTGGTTTAGGGACACACAGGCCACGTCACTCTGATGTGCGTTGATGGTAAATGGAGCAGATGAAGTGCCAGGCTTTGTGCTTGCCAGGTCCTATGGTGGGAAGCAGCAGTCTGGGCTTGAGGTGGTATGGATGGCGGGGTCTGAGGGTCCACAGGGAGAACTAGCCTGCCCACCTACCTACCTCTGCCCACTGGAAAACTTACCACAAGCTGCAGACTCCCACACTTGTGTCCTGGGAATACTAGCAATTGTTTCTCCAGGCTGGGGCAGAGGTCACAGAGCCCTAAGGTGTGAAGATGAAGTAGAGGGGGTGGGCTGGTGAAGGGGAGGCAGGGCCAGGCAGGGTCTCAGAATGGACAGAGCTGGATAAGGGCTGGACTTTGACCTTCCATGATACATATTACCCACAGAACCCTCAGGGTTCTGCCTTCAGCTGTGCTCCCCACTAGCGAGGTATATAGTCCCTTCTTCCCTACACAGCTCTGGCAGCCCCAGGAGACCCAGGGATCCCTGGCACACTCACCCATGTACCTATTAGGTATTTTTGCTCTGATATCTGGGGCATCAAAGGGTGGGGCAGGGATAAGGGTGGGGAGAGAGAACTGGCTAAGGGACGGAAAGACGGACAGATGGGGGATATGAGCATCTCAGGCCATCTGAACGTCTCTGTGCAAACTCTCTCTCTGACTCTCTTTTCCCGTTTCTCGCTCTGTGTGCCCCCTCTGTTTGCTCTCCATTTTCTCCCCTCCACCCCATCCACTGCCTCCTGCCCTTACTCCTGCATATCTGGGTCCTCTCACCCTTTGGGTTGTCCCGGGTGTCGAACTCAAACAGCTTTCTGGGATTGTCGGGGAAGGAGTACACATAGATGCGGTTCCTCAGCACAATCACGATTCTGTGGGCCAACACCAGATGGCCATGAGGGGAAGGCAGAATGTCCAGGCAGGACTAATCCTCTTGCCTGCTGCTGGGACTTCCTACCTGCCCCCCCACCCCAGTCCTCCTCAGGCTCACTTGTCATGGCGCATGCGCACAGCCAGCACTGGCTTGGTGAAGGTGAACTCCAGCACCAGCTTGTCCTTGGAGTCCTTGCCCTCCCGGGCATCGTCCCAGATCAGCACTGCTGGGCAGGTGGGTGCATTGTTGGGGCCAAGGTTTAAGGTGAAGGGCATCCCTGGTGACACAAGACCCACCCCTACTCCCCATGGGACCTCAACACACTTGTTTAAACTTCTGCTAACACCCAACACGAGCCTCACACAGCATGAGTACTTGTGGGCATTATTCCTGAGAGAACAGGTTCTAGAACTGTTGTATCCATTTACAAGTGAGGAAACTGAGGCTTGAAGGAATTGAATATTTGGCCAAGGACCTCATAGCCCATCAGCAATGAAGCAGGGACTCATACCCAGGCCTGTAATTTACTGTCACTAACTATTTCTGCTTCCAAGGTCCTAGTCCTGTACCCTCAAGATTTCTATGAGAAATACTAGGCTCTGTCACTTGCCTAGGGTAAGTCTCTTGACATGTCCCAAAGGAATTAAAAAAACCCTTAAAATAAGATGGCACTTGAGGGTCAAGGCAAGTGGGCATTGAGGAGACAGCTCAAAGATGTTAAAACCAATTAGTTGTATGATATTAGGTAGGTCGCTCAACCTCTCCGGGCCTCAGTTTCTTCATCCATAGAAATGGGGATAATGATACCTCCAACCACAGAGTTATTGTGAGGGTTAAATGAGTTAATACATGTGCAGTATTTAGAACTGTACCAGGCTCACAGCAAGCACCCTGTAGGTAAAGACATGGCATACAGGAGGCATTCAATTAATGTTTGTTAAGTGAGGGCAAAACACCAAGCTTCTTAACTTTTAAGCTGTAGGCTTCACTATGTGACTCTAAGGTGCTCTGACATCTTCAGCTGCCAATATGCCTTGAGGTGCCTGGGGGAGGCTAGGATTCAAGGGAATCTGGGCCAAGGGTGGGATTAGATGAGGGAACATACCTGAGATCTCTGAGAACTTGGGGCTGCTACCACCGCCCACCAGGGCCAGCAGGTTGGAGCGGTGCAGCATTTCCACCAGGCCCATGCTGCCCACCTGCTCATGGTCTGGACAAGGACCAGGGTATTAGCAGGTGTGGGAGCCAATGCCCAGCCCATTCCTTCATCCCTTCTGCCCACTGCCTCACCCCCACCAATGGCTCACCCAGATGCCCCTTCTCCATCAAGGGCTCCACGTTGTAGATGCGCACGCCTGTCTCCATGGCGCAGCAAAAGCAGCCTGGAGAATGAGAATAATCCAGGCTGCCTCAAAGGATGCCCAGGTGGGAAGCCAGGGCTGCTTAACAACCACCTCTGACCATTCTTGCCATTCCTCCCTCCCTCCCACAAGGGTATAGGCACAAGTCTCTCTCACTTTGGTCTTGGTTGAAACGCAAGCTGGTCACTCCTCGAAGTGGCTGCTGGGACATGATCCAGGATTGCTTTCCTGGAGGTAGGGAGGGGGTAGGATTGGCGAGAGTCCTGGGGTCTGTTTGCCTTCCAAGTCCTAGAATTCCCGCTCCTAATTGATTTCTTATTCTACCTCCCACTCTACTAAGCCCAGCAGGACTGCAAAGAAGACAAAAACAGAGGAGAGTCCTGGGGTCTCCACTCTAAGCTCCCAAGACTCCAAATAGCATAGCTAGGAACCCTCCTATCTTCTCACATTTGGTTGACCCCAGCTCCAAGGCTACCCTTACCTGAACCCCACACCGCCTCCTTATTTCCCAGCCCTCACAAACTGCTTGTCAGAAAGTAATAAGAAAGTAAATGACCCGGTGGCATCTCCTCTCCAGTCCCAGGCAATTCTGGCCCCAATGCCCAATATGGCCTAGAGTCACCCCCACCCATTTCTCATCTTCACACCTGAATCTAGCACCCAACTCTCCCTGTCAACAAATGGGGACAGGAGGCTAGGACATCAATCTCTTTCTGCACCTGCACGACCTGGCTCTAAGACCAGCTATGGTCAGTCCACCACCCACAGGAACCCCCCAACCTATTCCACCACCCTAGAGTGCGCTCACACCTTCCCTCCTCACAAGTTTCTCCAAACCCCTTCAGGATCCCTCGACTACCTTGAGATGGGCTAACTTCTGCCCAACTAGGACCACCCTGGATGTTTCCCCAGATCCCCTTATTCCCTGAAGACCCCACCTCAGAATCCCCTATCACTCCAAATCCCCTACCCTGGGGACATCCTCTTCAATGTGCTCTGCTGTCCCTGAGTCCAACATGGTTTGACTTGGACCTCCCCCCAGGAATCCTGTGCCCCTAAGACCTGTGAATAAAACAAGGGATTCTACAGAAAGTTAACCTCACAGGATGATCTGATTTGTAATCAGGAATTTGTAATTCCTAACTGGGCAGGTAATGGTGGGTAGTCACATCCCAGGCATGTAACTTCTTTAGTAAAAGGCTTATCTTTGCCTTAAGCAAGCCTTGTCCATACTTTCTTTGAATCTAGATTAACACACCTTTGAAATGCCCCCTTTCAGACCCCCTTTACTAATCGGATCCTCACCTAGCTTTCTTCCACCTTCCTGTGTAATCTTCTTTATGGTCTCATCTTAGTTTTAAATGCATAAAAGAAACTGCAAACTGTTACTCTTTGAAGCATTTGAGATGTTGTTTCCTGGCAACTGTAGTCAGTTTTGGCTCAAATAAACTCATAAAAATTCTCAACAAGTCTGGATGTTTCTTATGTTGACAGATTCCTCCTCCAAACCCTCTATCCTCTCTCCATGATCCTACCCCAGGACACCTCTACTCCTCTAAGACCATTGTCCAGGATACACACCTCCCAAAATCCCTACCTGAGATAACTCAACCTCCCAGATAACTCACTCCTGCCCCAGCCCTTGAGATGTCGGTCCTAGACCCCCCATACTCCCTACAATCCCGGACCTCCCCAAGACCTTTTCCCAGGCAGGCGACTCCCGATGCTCCAAGAGCCCCGCCTACTTCCTTCCCGCCCCCCCCGACCCCGTACTATCTTCCCCGGACCACCTCATTCCCCAAAGATCCATTATTTTGACAGCCCCATCTTCCAAAATCCCCTTATTTGGACTCCCATTCCAAAGTTCTCCGCCACCCAAGAACTCTGCCTTGAGATGCCTCACACAAAGCCTCCAGTCCCCAGCATTTCTTCCTGTCCAAGACAGCACTCATACTCCTTCCAACACCAGCGCCCCCTCAAGATCCCTGTTCTATATCCCCTTATCCACCAAGACCCTTGCTCAAAGGGCCTCCAGCCTAACCCGAAACCCCGACCAATTCTGAGGTTATGCCCCAGCTCCGCTCCACCTGTACTGACCTGACCTCCGCGCCTCCCGACCCCAAGAACAGCTCTCGGTGCCGCCCGCGGCCCGGCTTTCTGACCTCCAGGGCCTTGACACCCGGTTCCGGTGTTTACATTGTGTCTCACTTCCGGGGGAGGGAGTCTGTCACCGGAAATGACTCATCATGGCTGGAAGACGAGACCGCAGCCCTACTGGTCCAAATTTTGTGGCTTTGGAACAACGCGAGTGAAAATGGCGTTCTCCTAGGAAGGCGGGGAGAGTGGAGGAAGCTTGGCAAGGCCACGGCCACGAGAGTCTGAGGGGAAGGAAGAGGAGTGGGCGAGAGGGTCTTTCCCTTGCTGAACGGGAAAGGGCCGAGGATTTCCCACCTCCGTCCTGCTCAGAGGGCTTACAGGCGTCAGCTTCCTGGGTCAACGAGACTCGGACCTCCGAGGTGGGCTACAGTGGCCGAGCCCTGTTAATCCGTAGCTCTCCCACACCTAGAGAGAAGGCTGGGAACCCTCCAGGCGGGCAGCGGTTCTGGAGACTTTGAAAACTGGGACCATCCATCCTTAGTTTTGAGAAGCCTGGGATGGGATTTTCCCACCCAGCTCTTGGTTTATTTACAAAATGAAGATAGTATTTTAAAATTTATTTATTTCTTAAAATATTTTTAAATTTATTTTTAGGGAAAGGGGAAGGGAGGGAGAAAGAGAGGGTGAGAAACATCAATTGGTTGCCTCCCATGCATCCCCCAGCTGGGGACCTGGCCCGCAACCCAGGCATGTGCCCTGCCTGACTGGGAATCGAACCAGTGATCTTTCAGTTTGCAGGCTGGCACTTAATCCACTGAGCCACACTAGCCAGGGCTTTGTGCTATATTTCTTCACGTCCCAGATCGTATTAACTTAATTCAGTTTGGCTTCTGTCACTCCCGTATCTGTGAGACTGCTCAACCACATCACCAATGAATAATAATCTTGCCAAAGCAGCATTTACTTCTCTACCTTCTCCTGTGACTGCCAAGCACATTCTACACTTTCTTGCTCTCACTCTTGGGTTTTCTCCTACATCTCTGGCTAATCTTCCATTTTTGTCCAATATTCCCAAATATTGGAGTATCCTTGGGTATGATCCTGGCCCCCTTACTTTTTTTAAATTAATTTTTTTTTTATTTTAGAGAGGGGAAGGGAGGGAGAAAGACAGGGAGAGAAACATCGACATAAGAGAGAAACATTGATTGGCTGCCTTCCACACGCACTCTGACTGACTGGGGACTGAACCTGCAACCCAGGCATGTGCCCTGACCAGGAATCGAACCAGCAACCTTTTGGTTTGTGGGACAATGCCCAACCAACTGAGCCACACTGGCCGGGGCAACCCCCTTACTTTTGTAGCCAATATTGTCTCCCTAAGTGACTTCATCCTGTCTTAATTATTGCAAAAATTATTCACTACTTTAGGCCTCTATCTCAGACCTTTCCTGAACATCAGACTCATGTATGCTATGGCCTGACATGTTCACGTGGGTGTCTCATAAAACATCTCAAATTTGCCCTTTCACATGAAACAACCCACTGTCACTGTCCCCCATATACAAAAATACATGAAACAATGGTTTTCAAAACATAGGCATCAGGTAATGAAGGACTGTGATCCCTGAGAAATGGGAACAACATGGGCCCTACAATTGCTTCAGCATAGTGCTTCAAGTGTCCATACTATGGCAATGGTGGGAATAATTAACCCTAGACTAATTACTGCTTCAGACCCACTTAAATCGTAAAAGGAAGACCCTGAAAGATCAAACTGTTCTAAGTAACTATCTGAGTACAAAGGTCAGGACGATTTATAGGAATAGTAATAATAAAATCCCAGCACCTAAAAGGTAACATTTACAATGTCTGTTATCCAAACAAAGATGGCCAGGCATAGCAAAAAGCAGGAGGTATACATGATAGAACCTTGAAAACAGTATGCTAAATGAAAAAAGCCATTCACAAAATGACTTCTATAATTCCACTTATTGAGAGGTCCAGAATTGGCAAGTCCATAGAAACAGAAAGTAGATTATTGTCTGTAAAGGTCTAGGGAGTGGGGAAGAAGGGGAGACTGAGGCACCACCTGATGGCCTCCATAAGTTGAGATAGGCCAGAGAGACAAGGGCTCCTAGAATTCAAAGGACAGAATATCAGGAAAAAGCTGCACAGAGAAGGGAACCAGAGAGACCTGTAGAAGATCCCCTTGAGTATTCAGCAGAGTACTGATCAGTGCATTCACATGAGGAAATGACCCAGAGCTAGGGAAAGAACCATCCAAATGGATTAGAGAGAATAGGGCCTAGCACACAGCAGAGAATCTTTTTTTTTAATTGTTGTTCAATTATAGTTGTCTGCATTTTCTCCCCACCACTCCCCCTGAGCCCAGCCAAACCCACCTCCCTCCCTTGCTTCCACCTTCCCCCTTGGTTTTGTCTATGTGTCCTTTATAGTAGTTCCTGAAAACCCTTCTCCCTCCTCCCCTCCTCCCCTCTGGCTGTTGTTAGATTGTTCTTAATTTCAATGTCTCTGGTTCTATTTTGCTTGCTTTTTTCTTTTGTTTATTATGTGCCAGTTAAAGGTGAGATCATATGGTATTTGTCCCTCACTGCCTGGCTTATTTCGCTTAGCATAATGCTCTCCAGTTCCATTTATGCTGTCACAAAGGGTAGGAGCTCCTTCTTTCTCTCTGCTTCATAGAATTCCATTGTGTAAATGTATCATAGTTTTTTTTTTATCCATTCATTTATTGATGGGCACCTAGGTTGCTTCCAGCACTTGGTTATTGTAAATTGTGCTGCTATGAACATTGGAGTGTATAGGTTCTTTTGGATTGGTGTCAGAGAATCTTACCTGCTCCTACCAACTAGACTTGAAAAACTCGTGATTCACAGGGTATAGGATACATAGGAAACCTCAGTTCTGGGGAATAATTAGCCCTGGACTTAGTACTACAGGTCTTAAAGTAACGTCATTTTGTTCAATGTCATTTCGTTATAATGTTGATGAGATGCTCTAGGAACTTAACTCTTGTTTACAACAATTATCCTATGGATAATTAAAATTGGTTTGGTTATACATCATTTTTTTCCTTTTTCTTTAAGAAAAATAAATTTTATTTATTTTATTTTTAGACAGAGGCGAAGGGAGGGAGAAAGAGAGGGAGAGAAACATCAATGTGTGGTTGCCTCTCACGTGCCCCCCCACCCCCTGGACCTGGCCCACAAATCAGGCATGTGCCCTGACTCGGAATCAACCGGTGACCCTTTGATTCACTGGCTGGCACGCAATCCAGTGAGCCACACCAGCCAGGGCTGCATCATTTTTTTTTTTTGTAAAGTTGCAGAACCTATCAATGACGTTAAGTGAGGACTGTTCCAGACGCACTTTAAAAATCATAAATGAAGACCCTGAAACACTAAACTGTTTCCAAGTAACTTAACCATCTCAGTACAAAGGTCAGGAATATTTATAGGAATAGTAATAATAAAATCCCAGCACCTAAAAAGGTAATATTTACAATGTCTGTTACCAAACAAAGGTGCCTAAGAATAAAAAGAAGCAGGAGGTATGTATTACAACCTCCTGGAGGAATCTTGAAAATAGTATGATTGCCCCCACTGGTGTGGCTCAATGGATTGAGCCCCAGCCTGTGAACCAAAGGGTCGCTGATTGATTCCCAGTCAGGGCACGTGCCTGGGTTGCAGGCCAGGTCCCCAGTAGGGGGCGTGGGAGAGACAACAGATCGATGTATTTCTCGCATGTTTCTCTCTCTCTCACTCTCTTCCCCTCTCTCTAAAAGTAAATAAATAAAATCTTAGAAAAAGAAAATAATACGATAAATGAAAGAAACCAGTCACAGAGGAGCACCTGCATATTGTATAATTCCATTTCTGTGAAATGTTCAGAATAGGCAAATCCATAGTGATTTGAAAATAGATTAATGATTGTCTGGGCTGGGCTGGGAGGAGGATGGAAAGGGCAATGGCTGGTAAGGGGTATAAGATTTCTTTTGATGGTGATGAAAATGTTTTAGATCGTGGTGATGGTTGCATACCTCTGTAAGTATACTTTATTTTTAATTATTTCTTTGTAGAGAGTAAAGTTCTCATTCATTCTCCAAGAAAGGAAAGGGGCACAGTGTGGTAAGATATACCAGCTGTAAGTATACTTTATTTTTTTAAGGTTTTATTTATTTATTTTTAGAGAGAGGTGAAGGGATGGAGAAAGAGAGGGAGAGAAACATCAGTGTGTGGTTGCCTCTCGCACGTGCCCAACTGGGGACCTGGCCTGCACCCAGGCATGTGCCCTGACTGGGAATTCAACTGGCAGCCTTTCAGTTCACGGGCCAGCAGTCAGTCCACTGAGCCACACCAGCCAGGGCAAAAGGTGTTAATTTTTTTATAAAGGAAAACATGACCCATAATAATCAATAAATGGAAACTGACCTAGAATGGACACAGATGTCAGAATTAGGAGAGAATGATGCTTAAAAAAAAGTGTTAGACGAGATCAGGCACTTTCAGGGTGGTATGGCCATAGACAGGATGGATAAAATATAAATGCTGACCATGACTAAAATATTTACACAATGGAATACTACTTGGCTGTGAAAAAGAAGAAAATTTTACATTTGCAACAGTATGGACGGACCTGGAGAACATAATGCTAAGTGAAATAAGCCAGTCAGAGAAAGACAAATACCATATAATCTTACTCATATGTGGAATCTAATGAACAAACTGAACTAACAAGGAAAATGAGGACAAACTCATAGATGGAGAGCAGACAACAGCTAGTGGGTGGAAGATTAGGGGTGGAGGGATTGAGGAAAAAGGAAAAAGGACTCATGGACACGGACAACAGTGGTGATTGCTGGAGGGAGGGAAGTATAAGGGGACTAAATGGTAATGGAAAAAATATAATAAAGTTTAAATTAAAAAAATAAAAAGATATAATTTTGAAAAAACGATGCTGACCATACCAAAAATTGATAAGGATGTGGAGGAACTAGAACTCTTACACTATTAGGGATGTAATGGTATGATCACCTTTGGTGACAGTTTGGCAGGTTTGGTTTTTGGTCATAAAATCAATTATTCTTTATATAGCAATTACTCACAAAAAGCTTACTATATGCTACATTGTGTTGGACACTTGGGATATTGGCAGTTTCTTAAAATATTAAACATAGTATACTTAGTATATGATCCAGCTATTCCACTTCTAGGCATGTACCCACAAGAAAAAGGAGTATATGTCCATACAAAGGCTAATCCCCATCAACAGATGAATGAATAAACAAAAAGTGGTATATCCATACAATGGAATATTATTAAGCCACAAAAGGAATGAAGTACGGATACATACTATAACATGCACCAACCTTGAAAACATGGTGAATGAAGGAAGCCAGACACAAAAGGCCACGTATTGTATGGTTGCAGTTCCTTTTATGAAATACCCAGAATAAACAAGTCTGTAGAGATAGGAAGTATTTTAGTCGTTGCCAGGGGCCTTGGGGAGGAGAAAACAGAGAGTAAATACTAATTGGTATGGGGTTTGTTTTAGAGGTCATGAAATGTTCTGGCATTATATATTGGCGATGTTACACAACCTTGTGAGTGCACTAAAATCACTGAATTGTATACTTTAAAGAGGTGGATTCTATGCTGTGTCAATATATATGGATGAATCTCTGATAATTTTGTAGAACGTGTCAGACAGAAAAGAGTACATATTCAATGATTCATTTATGGAAAACTCTAGAAAATGCAAATTCAACTATAATGACAAAAAGCAGATCAGTGGTTGCTTGGGGATAAGGACAGGGCAGAAAGAAGGGATTAGCAGGGGGCAGAGGAAACTTCTGCAGGTAGTGAGATGTTCACTGTCGTGATTGTGGTGATGGTTTCACAGGTACACACGTTTTTTTTTTTTTTTAGAAATAATATAACCCGCCCTGGCTGGTGTATGTAGCTCAGTGGATTGAGTGCGGGCTGGGAACCAAGCGGTCCTGGTTCGATTCCCAGTCAGGGCACATGCCTGGGTTGCGGGCCAGGTCCCCAGTGAGGGCCATGTGAGAGGCAACCATACATTGCTGTTTCTCTCCCTCTCTTTCTCCCTCCCTTCCCCTCTCTCTAAAAATAAATAAAAATAAATCTTTAAAAAAAAAAAGAAATAATATAACCCTTCTCTTCTGCCTTCATAGGCCACCACCATCTCTTTCTGTGTCCATGTCACTGTGATGTTTCTTATAGAAGGCATAAAAAATCATCTCTTAGGGCCCCAAATATGAACAGCTATTACTGGATGGGATGATGTTATGAGGAAAATCAAAACTCCCAAAAGATTAGTGAGCAAAAAAAAAAAAAAAAATTAGTTGTGGCATTTAGTTCTCTTGCTGAGATGCTGTAAGGAAACTGGAGGACATGTGTAGTGCTTCTCCCCTTTTTCTGCTGGTTTCTGGTGACCTGTAGGCAATGATAACTGTCCCAGAGAAGTGGTAAAAGACCAGGGGTGTGTGGAAGTCAGGTACTGAAGACCCCTCTGAAATCTGAAAAGGCAGATACTTCCCAAGACTGAGGCCAGTACCCTTACTGGCAAGCCAGTGGGAGAATCAGTTCCCAAAAGCAGGTATCAGCCAGGCTGACCGAAGCACTGGAGGGGCAGGTGTACTGAGTGTGGCCGTGCAAGTGTGTGTGTCCCTCAAAGCACTGAACAACCTGTCTAACCTGACCTCCTACCTCTGTCTCCCTCATTTACCCCCCTGTGGCCACACTGGACCCCTCACCATCCCCCTAGGACACCAGCAATGATCCCACCACACAGCCTTTGCACTGTTTGCCCTGCCTGAACTGCTCATTCTCCAGATAGCTGCATTATGCTCCCTCACTTCCTTCTTCTCTTGGCTCAGTGTCACCTCTGTAGTAAATCCTTCCCTGGCCATCGTATGAATACTGCCATCTTCCCACCCTAGATCCCCTTCATCCTGCTGTTCTTTCTTTTTCCCTATGGTTCTTATCACCTGGGTAATTTCCCTCTTATGCTTATCACTCATCATCTCTCAGCCCTACTGGAATATCAGGTCCACAGGGACAAAGATTGTTTTTTGTTCATGGCTGTACCCGCAGCACGGAGATTCATGCCTGGCATGTAGTAGGGACTCAATATTTGTTGGATGAAATAATTTACTTTCTACTGTATCCCTAGATGCAGAACAGTACCTGGCATACAGCAGAGGATCAATAGATGCTTGTTGAATAAACGTGGTGAGGACCCACCTCATGTAGCTTTGTAAGGTATCAGGTACTTAGCTCTTCATGTGATGCTACAGACATATAAGTCAAGAGGGCTCAATACGGAAGTGGAGGGGAGCATCCCCAAGCTGAAGAAGGCATGTCAGAAGAGTCTATCTCTATATACCTGCCACAAAGCTGAGCCACAGGAGGCACTCCCAAACACCCAAATAATTTACCTCTGTATGAAAGGCAGAAAAGCTGCTTCTTTTTAAAAATTTCTTTTAAAGAGAGGGGAAGGCAGAGGGAAAGAGAGGGAGAGAACATTGTTACAAGAGAGAAGCATCAGTTGGTTGCCACTCATATGCACCCTGACTAGGGACTGAACCCATTACCCAGGCATGTGCGCTGACTGGGAATTGAACCAGTGATATTTCACTTCACGGAATGATGTACAATCAACTGAGCCACACTGGTCAGGGCCAAGAAGTTTCTTTTTGAGTTTGCTGCCACAAATTCCTGGGTCAGTGTCTGCACAGTTTTCAACAGAGGCAGCATGCTGCCAGGGAAACTTCTGGGACTTGGCAGAAGAGGCAGATACTTCTTCAGCCACATCTTGCTCTGTCCCTGTAATATCAAAGAAGCCAGTCTGGACTGATTGTGTGGATCACAGTTCCCACCTTGTGAGTGGTCCGTGGAGAATTCAAAGACTCATGGAAACTGTTGCTGCCGTAATCATTGCCCAAGGGGCAACCTTGGCAGCAGGCAAACGCCAGGCAGCAAGCCAAGAGAGAACGGTGCAGACTCAAAGGGTCTTGAGAAACAAGTCTTTGTGCACAATAAACAAGTGGCAGATTGGGAAAGGCGCCTTCTATTGTCCACACTTCTCAGAATTTAAGGAGTTCTGTCCTCAAACTGAGGGACCAAGAGGGATCCTGTCAGGGGAAGCACAAAAAAGCCCTATGGTCTGTCAGAGGGGACCAGGCCCTCTGCCTAGGGCTTAGTGTTCCAGACATGGGACAATATTCAAGAACTTCAGGCCATTTTTCAAAGGCAGTCTTTGAAGAAACATTAATTCCAGGAAATCAGAATTTAATGAAGGATCTATTTTAAGTATCATGGTGCATGGAGGAGATGAAGGGATTGTCCAAAACTGCCAGGTTATGCCATGTTGCAGGGCAGATGCAGGGAGATTTGAGCCCTTCTCAAGGGTGTTAACAAGATGGACTTACTATGATTTGGAGAAAGGAGTAGGCCTTCTTCACTGGGTGAAGCACATACAGTGTAGGAAGTTGACTACCAAACATGTCAAATTGGGAACCTCTAGAATCCCAACCTTTCCCCCCCGGGAATTAAAAATACAACCAAGCATGGAATTCAAAGGGTAGTGTGTGCAACCATGATGACTGGAGAACTGGAGGAATTGGGAGTACAGGTTTGTCCCTGTCTGCCTGAACAACCCTGTTTGGACAATCTTGAAAACAGATGAGTTCTGGAATTAATTAGGGGTGATGAAAAAGTAAATCAGTCCGTGCAAGTGTAGTTCATGCAGGAATTGGTAAACATTGGAAGGTTTTCTAGTCATCTCTTATTTTAGGGGCACATGGCCATTGATGTGGCCCGCTCATTTAGGCCCTGAACAGCAGTCTGCATCTGCTTGGTGGTGGGGATGGAAGCTTACATTTACTATCCTGCTCTAGGGGTGTTCATTTTTTTTTTTTTAATTTTTAAAGATTTTATTTACTTATTTTTAGACAGAAGGGAAGGAAGGAAGAAGACAGGGGCAGAAATATCAATGTGTGGTTGCCTCACATGGCCCCCACTAGGGACCTGGCCTGCAACCCAGGCATGTGCCCTGACTGGGAATCAAACCGACGACCCTTTGGTTCGCAGCCTGCGCTTAATCCACTGAGCTATGCCAACCAGGGTCCTCTAGGGGTGTTTAAATTCTTCAACACTGTGCCACATTCTAACCCATCAGGACTTTATATCAGTGACCTAGATCTAACTCAAATCATACTTATTACATCGGAGTGCATAGGTTCTTTTGAATTGGTTTTTCAGGATTCTTAGGGTATAATCCTAGTAGTGGAATTGCTGGGTCGAAAGGCAGTTCCATTTTCATTTTTTTGAGGAAGTTCCATACTGTTTTCCACAATGGCCACACCAGTCTGCATTCCCACCAACAGTGCAGTAGGGTTCCCTTTTCTCCACATCCCCTCCAACAGTTATCTGTTGCTTTGTTGATGATGGCCATTCTGACTGGTGTGAGGTGGTACCTCATTGTAGATTTAATTTGCATCTCTCTGATGGCTAATGATGTTGAGCATCTTTTCATATGACTCTGGGCCCTCTGTATGTCCTTTTTTGAGAAGTGTCTGTTCATATCTTTTGCCCATTTTTTAATTGGGTTTTTTGTCTTCCTGGGGTGGAGTCGTATGAGTTCTTTATATATTTTGGAGATCAGACCCTTGTCTGAGGTATCATTGGCAAAAATGTTTTCCCATATGGTTGGTTCTCTTTTTATTTTAACACTATTTTCTTTAGCCCCTCTTTATTTTAATAAGGTCCCATTTGTTTATGCTTTCATTTATGTCCCTAGCTCTAGGGGACATATCATTGAAGATGTTGCTGCGTGGAGCCAAGTGCTAGAAACAACCTAAGTGCCCATCTACAAATGAATGGATCAAGAAACTATGGTACATCTACACAATGGAATTCTACGCAGCAGAAAGGAAGAAGGAGCTTATACCCTTTGCAACAGCATGGATGGAACTGCTGGAGAGCATTATGCTAAGTGAAGTAAGCCAGGCGGTGAGGGACAGATACCATATGATCTCACCTTTGACTGGATCATAATCAACAAAATCAGAAAGCAAGCAGAACA